>JBBPBX010017413.1:0-14303 GCA_038048925.1 Garcialebias charrua
GTTCGGCTGTTTAGCCAGTTAGCTCCGGCCTCGAGAGCCGGGTTCGGAAGAACAATGTCCGTTTAGAGGTTCCTACGCTCAGATACATGAGCAGGAGCTGAACGGCGGTTTTGTGGAGTGACGGATGGATGAAGGAAAACAACGATGTGAAGCAGCAGACAGCATGCTAGGCCAGAGAAGCAACAGACAACATGCTAACAAGCCTAGCTGTAGGATGGACGGGTGGATGCTATCACTCTCACCGGAGACACGGAGCCAACAGGCGGCGGAGCTCACCTCGATGTCTGCCTGGCAACCTCAGATGTTGGATTGTTATCGAGCTAACAGCTGCGACAGCCTTTTTGGAGGGTCTAACATGCTAACGCAGCCTAACATGCTAATGCAACGGAGCTAACGCAATGGAGCTAACATGCAAACAGATGGAGACAAGCTGCAGCTCAAAGTAAGAATTTTTTTAAATACTTTTATGTATGTTCTTTTAAAATTACAATATGTAGCTGGGTTAGGATAGGTGAAGTGTTTGGTAACTTGGTAACTGTTCAACACTGTACATGTACTTGTATCAGTGGCGGCTTATGCGGTATATACAGGTAGTCCCCGATTTACGAGTTTTCGTCTTACGAGCACCTCGCAGTAACGGAACTCGCTCGAAAGTCGGGGACCAGCTGTATACATATATTTAAATATATTCATATATATAGAGAGAGGTCCCCACTTAGTCTGTAAAGAACAACAGGGGTCCACTGTTGGCTGGTGATCGAAGAACCACAAAGTTCCCCTCTTAGATAGGATGGAGCGACATACACACTCCAGGATGGGTGGATACTGCAGAAATTACCAAAACTGATTATTTTAAGACAATTTCAAACTGGCTGAAATATGACAGAAAAAATAAGCTTAATTAAAATATCTGACGTTGTTTACCTACACATTTAAATCTTGACAAGAACTGAAGTGATAAAAAAAAAAATTGATTTTGTTTTTCCTTCCGACAAATTATTCATTTGTATATCGGCTAAGTTTGTTTTTCTTTTTTTCCAAAAAGAGGAAAGATAGGAAGCAAAACAGAAGACGCTTTTACAGCAGTAACTATAAAAAGACTTCTGCTTGTGGATAAGGAATGTACACTAGAACGTAATGGAATGTACATGTAAGCTTACATAATCTACATTCAGGCAAAGATTTCATAGGACATTAGTAAAATTCAATATATTTGGTCTCAAACTTGATCTACTATGTTGAAAGTGTCAAAAACGTACTTTGATACATTGTCTTTTGGAATGTCCAGTTATTAGACCCTTTTTTTAGTTGTAAGTACTTTGAATAACTAACTGGGAAGAACTCCACCACTTTGTCAGAAACTGGATTTATTTATATATAAATCAAACTCATAACCTTCAGGCATTTTGGAACTTGATGAATCAACTAGGCTCCAGAAAAACTAAAAAGATCCCCTTAGAAGTGGTTCAGGAGGACAAATATAATGTCTATATGTCAAGAGCTTCATCTTAACGTAATGTAAACATTTGTTATTAGATGGCATTTTTCTGAGCACATGGCAAAATTACTGAATAATCACACTAAAGCATCACTTACAATATTACAAATAAGATAAAAAGCAAAACGGGCTTTACAGCCAGAAAGACCGACAAAGAGAGCTAAGTCTTAGCATACATATTAGAAAAAGTTATTATGACCTACAGTACTTGGGTGAGATAAAGTACAGTGTCTGATCTTTGTAGGCAGACAGATAAATGGCATTTACCCTTTTACAGGTTTTCAGCCCACAAAGGCTTACAAGACAAGAAAAACCTATACAAACAAGTGGACAGACATACATCTTCTTTAAACAAAAAGCTTCTAAAGTGCCAGGCCTTCAAAATAAACTGTGCTAACTGAAACATAAAATACTTACGTATGGGGGCGTGGCTAGGTCCCAATATGGAGTAGACATGTTTTGAGGAAGCTCCACTCAACTTCACCATTATTTCACCTTAAATAAAATTTAACATGTTTTGAGGAAGCTCCACTCAACTTCACCATTATTTCACCTTAAATAAAATTTAAACTTTTGCTTAGCATATTTATAGTGTGTCATCATATTATAAACAAGATGACGAAGCCCTAAGGTAATAAGAAAGACAAAGGCTCGAGGGATGAGACCCTAGACAACCGGACCAAGCTAGCAGGCCTTGATGCGGCTAATGCTAACACGAGCCCCACATGCTCTTCGGGTCCTTCAACCACCAACGAGGACGTCCTAGCAGCCATAAGCAAGCTTAGCAGCACGGTCGACATAAGGTTTATGGAGCTCAACGGATCAATTTCCAGTCTCAATGCGGCGCTTTCCGTAATAAATGACCGGGTGACATCAGCTAAGACCACAGTCGTGACATAGGAGAGACACATTTACACTACTTTTATCTACACTACTGCTGATACATATACAGTATTCTCTGACTAGCCTTATCTAAGGATGCCAAATGTGCCTTATGTGCCTCACTGCATACCATCATCAAATACCTCATACATATACTGTGTACATTAACTTATATGCTGTGCCACTCTTTGCAAATGTCAATGCTAGAACCTTCAGTTTATTTTATAGATATACTTTTTATACTTTTTATACTACTATGCAAAAACTCAGGACAGTATTACACTTTTATTATTTCATTTTATGCTTATGTTCATTGGGTGTTTGGTGTTTTAGGGGTGTTTGGTGTTTCAGTGTTGGTGTAAATTTTCATACTTTTATACTATTATGAAAAAACTCAGGACAGTGTTACACTTTTACTATTTTATGCTTATGTTTATTAAATGTTTTAGTGTTTAGTGTTTAGATGGTTACTGTTGCACCGAGGGACTGAGAGAAACGCAATTTCGGTCCTGTGTATGTCCTGTACATATTGCAGTTCTGACAATAAAGTTGACTTTGACTTGGCATGCCCTCTCCGGGTCGGGGAGGAGGTCCTGCCCCAAGTGGAGGAGTTTAAGTATCTCGTGGTCTTGTTCACGAATGAGGGAAAACTGGAGCGTGAGATCGATAAGCGGATAGGTGCAGCATCCGCAGTGAAGCGGGCGTTGTACCGGTCTGTCATGGTGAAGAGAGAGCTGAGTCAAAAGGCAAAGCTTTCAATTTACCGATCGATCTACGTTCCCACCTTCATCTATGGTCATGAGCTTTGGGTTGTGACCGAAAGAACGAGATCTGGGATACAAGCGGCTGAAATGAGTTTTCTCCGCAGGGTGTCTGGACTCTCCCTTTGAGATAGGGTGAGAAGCTCAGTCATCCGGGAGGGACTCGGAGTAGAGCCGTTGCTTCTCCACATCGAGAGGAGCCAGTTGAGGTGGCTCGGGCATCTGGTTAGGATGCCTCCTGGACGCCTCCCTGGTGAGGTGTTCCGGGCATGTCCCACCGGGAGGAGACCCAGAGGAAGACCCAGGACACGCTGGAGGGACTATGTTTCTCGGCTGGCCTGGGAACGCCTTGGGATTCCCCCAGAGGAGCTGCTCCAAGTGGCTGGAGAGAGGGAAGTCTGGGCCTCCCTACTTAGGCTGCTACCCCCGCGACCCGACCCCGGATAAGCGGAAGAAAATGGATCGATGGATGGATTACCCCAAAATTAACTTTTTTATCTGATAAACTCCCATGAATGTGTGTAAAATGTTGTATAGCTCTTATGTCTGTGTTAATTTTCATGTTTTGTGCGGATTTGTTCAAATCGGCAATATTTGGTCTAAAAACGTGTTTACACTAATCCTATGGGTTGAACTGTGCTATTGCAGCCTAATTTTCTTATTGGTCAATGACTCTCACTGTGACGTGTCTTCTCACTCTGTTGTCACATCTTCTGCTGGGTTAGTATAAAAAAGGGGTTCAAGCAAAGCCACTTCCCTGCAGAGATTGGGAGTTGGATTAGCGATAGCAACGTAGCATTAGCATTGTGAGTGTGATGTTTCATTGCACGTGGAGTTGGATTAGCGATAGCAACGTAGCATTAGCATTGTGAGTGTGATGTTTCATTGCACGCTTAATAAACATACTGTTTTGGAGCTGACATTGTTTTATCGCTAAAATCACAATATACACTTTCTCATACAGCACAACCCTTCATTGCTCCGTTCTTTGCATTTTTCCTTTCTGTCAATTACCCTCGCGCTTGCCATACACTCTCTCGCGGTGCGTTCACTGACAGTCTGTAACATAAATGCACAAGCACCACTGATCGATATTCATTCATTCAACCTTTATTTATACAGGCTAGCCTCGTTGAGTCATGGGACTCATTTACAAGAGGGACCTGTCTCACTCATACCAAACAACCATCCACTCTCGCACTCACACCTAGGGTCAATTTAGAGTCACCAATCAGCCTAATATGCATGTTTTTTGGTCTGTGGGAGAAACCGGAGTACCCGGAGGAAACCCACGCATGCACGGGGAGAACATGCAAACTCCACCCAGAAAGGCCCCGGACCGGGATTTGAACCGGCAACCTTCTCGCTGAGAGGCAGCAGCTCTACCAGTTGTGCCACCGTGCTGCCCATGTGAATGGAACCTGTTGGGGAGGAGGGAGACAATTCAACTGACTCCTTAACTGTGTTAGGATAGGCTAAGTGCTTGGTGACTGTACAGTACTGTACTGTACATTTATCCATTTATAAATAAATAAATTAATATATATACTATACAGTATATTTTTAATAAATAGATAAATATACAGTATTGTACAGTCACCAAGCACTTAGCCTATCCTAACATAGTTTTTAAAGATGAAGGAGTGAGTGGAATTGTCTCCCTCCTCCATGTAGGCTCCATTCCCATAAAGGGAGCTAGCTCCCTTTATGTGAAAGAGAGACAATTAAACTCACTCCTTCATCTTTAAAAACTGTTAGGATAGGCTAAGTGCTTGGTGACTGTACAGTATTGTACATGTATTCATTTCTAAAAAAATAAAAAATATATATTTTTTCTTTTTTATGGTGATCCTACTTACAATTTTTTGACATACGAGTGCCCCTTAGGGACGGAACTCGCTTGTAAGTCGGGGACTACCTGTATTTCTGTACAGACCAAGTGGGGACTTTTATTTTCTGTAATAGGTCTGACATGGGCTGAAACAAAAAAATATACACACATTTTTATGTGCGTATAATTATCCTATCTGTCTGTCAGTCCATGTCGGTCTGTCCATCCCTACTTCATTAGGAAGTTCAGAAGTAAAGATATTTGATAAAAAGGTCATGTTCTTCTTTATCTGGAGTGTGTATGTCACTCCATACTATCCAAGAGGGCACTTAGGTCGTTTTATACAAACCAAGTGGGGACGTTTTATATTACAATAGGTTTGACATAGGCTGTTGAAAATTTGTTTTTAAAAATGTGCTCTGTAAATAACTTTTTTACTCTTTATTCTGACCACTTTGTACTGCAGATCCCTTCACTATTGGAATGTTAGTTCATATAATATTCAACCTTTCCATGCTGAGGAAACATGTCTGACAAATATTGGGATCTGTATTTTATATAAACTGAAACAGTTCATCTGAAGTTGTTTTGATTCAGCTTACATATTTTTTTGTCTATAAGTAATAATTTTATTTTATCCAACCATCCTGGAGTGTGTATGTTGCTCCATCCTATCTTAGTGGGGACCTATGTTGTTCTTCACCAGCCAACAGTGGACCTCTGTCGTTCTATACAGACCAAGTGGGGACCTTTAATTTTCCTGTAATGCCTTTGACATAGGCTGGAACTAAAAAATATACACACATTTATTTAGTTATTTATTTCGGTCTGCCTGCCTGCCTGCCTGCCTGCCTGCCTGCCTGCCTGCCTGCCTGTCTGTCTGTCTGTCTGTCTGTCTGTCTGTCTGTCTGTCTAAATGAACAAGAATCTTGTCATTTGAGACATTTATTGTCCACCAGATTCAAATCCTACTATCTTCTTGAGCCAATTGAATATAATCCTATATTCTTTTAATTTGAAAAATATTAATTGTATCCTTATTGGTTATTTTAACATTGATGTCTTCAAGGACAATGCAATTACAAATTAATTTTATAGCATTCTTCACTCCACTTCCTTTTATCTGACCATACTTACACTAGAGTAACACACTCCTCCAGATCTATCATTGACAATATCATTACGAATATCCAAAATACTAAGCTGGAGACTGGGAATGGACTAGGAATCATACCATTTTCCTACTGTGATATTTCTGAATTGTGTACATAAATCTGCACCTCTACATTTTGAGATAACTAGTAAGGTGCTGAATAAAATGACTCTGTTACAGCTTTTTGTAAGCATTATAACCAAAGCTTGGGCCAGTGTTTTCAATGCATGTGATCCTGATTCTACACATAATAATTTGATTCATGAATTATCTGAAGCTGTAAGATTAACTATTCTACAAAAAATATATTAGAGCTATTATTAATATATCAATGAGTATGCTACATTAATCCAGAAAGAGGAAGTCTGTCTGTTTGTCCCTACTTCATTAAGAAGTTCAGAAGTAAAGATATTTGATAACAGGTCATTTTCTTTATCTGGAGTGTGTATGTTGCTCCATCCTATCCAAGAGGGGACTTGTGTCATTTTATACAAACCAAGTGGGGACTTCCTTTCTGTAATGCAAATCAATAAATGAAATCCATTCTTATAAATATAGATTGAAGCAACAAGTGTTAAAAATTCATACAATTAAAAAGTTTGTTGATACGTCTCATGCGGAACGATTTACAAGTTATATTGGGTGGCCTCAGAGAAAATAGTATTCTGTAATACAAATAGTAACACAAAATGCACTCCTTTAAATGAAGACCGAGTACAAATGTTAATTTTAAATTTAGTTGAAATAAGTTTTAAAAGTGGCTAATGAATGTTTGGGAACTGAAGAAAATGAATTAAGGAAAATACAAAAGAAGAAAACAATTTACTTCTGACCTTTTTACATTACTTTTTTTCTAATTGCTTTTTTTTATTCCTCTTTAAATAAAACTTTTTTATTTTGCTGCAAAAAATACTAAAGTGTGTTTCTAGATCCTGGTTTGTTCTGAAATTAGCCTTTTTTTCAGCCACTCTACAGCCTGAAAGGCTTCTTTAGGCTCCTTTGTAATGTTAAGTGCAGTGTGTTACAAAGCGACGTGTGTAAACAGGCCATTGAAATTCATGCTCCAACCTGCTGTGGCGCTGTAGAGCATTAACTCTTTACACTCACACACACTTAGGTCCCCTCTTGGCAAAAGTTGTAAAAATTTTCCAGATGGTTTTTAACATGTTTTTAACTTGATTTAGAGCATGACCAAGAGGGGACCTAAAAAATGTCCCCTCTTGGTCGGAGGGTCCCCTGTTGGTGAATGTGTAACGACGCGCATGTTCCCTGTTGGATAGTTACGCAAGTACACACACGCACACACACGCACACACACACACACACACACACACACACATACAAAATGTACACTCTTAAGCAATCTTGGTGGAACATTTTGTTATAATTAAACTGAACTATTTTACTTTAGTTGGATTTTTAACCCATTTTGGTCTTATGTGCCATTTTCAAAAAGATTGATACAATTATTTTTAGATATAGAACAATTGTGATGTGTTATATTTGCTTTAAAAAAAAGTTCAGCCATTATTTACCATTTTGGCCTTTATGTCTTCAAGCTGTTTCTATGAATAGCAAGTTGGCCATCTGGCTTAAAATATTTGATTGTTGTGCATGATGATTTTTGGATGGATGGTAACTTTTTGCATATGTTAAAGCCAGTTTCTGGGAATTCAGTGGGAGGCTGGCTTGAAACATATCAATGTGACATCTTTTTTTTTGTTTGTTTGTTTGTTTTTTCATTCAACATTTATTTATACAGGCTAGCCTCATTGAGCCACAGGGACTCATTTACCAGAGGTACCTGCTCCAGACAGAACATATCAATTACAGACAACAATAACAGCAGACAATGAAACAATAAACTACAGTAAACGCTGCTAAAATTAGAGTAGTATGCAAAACAATAAATCAGGGTGCCATAAAACAAGGTTTCAAACAGGGTGAAATACTAAAAACAGGAACATTTTTGCTTTGATTTTTCTATTGACATTAGCAAATGTTTGAAAGAAATCAAGGTGGACAACTTCAGTTCTTGTTGCGAAGTGTTACAGGTTACAGGAGCAGAGTTGGAAAAGGTATTTTTGCCAAGTTCAGTCTGCACTGAGGGAATGCTGCAGGTAATGATGTTCTAAGAGCACATGTTGTAACTGCACTGATGGTGTGAGATATGGGAGGAGCTGTAAGAACATAGCAGACCAAGGAGGGATTTATAGATTAAAATAAACCAGTGTGAGAGCCTTCGTGTAGATAACGACCAACTGACCAAGGAGTACAGATTGCAGTGATGGTATGCTAGTTACAACCAGTTATGAATCTTAGTGTGCCATGGTAGACAGCATCCAACATATTAAAGGAGATGGCAGGGGCATTCATGTAAATAATGTCACCATGGTCAATGGCCGGTATAGTAGTGATTACAATGCATATTCTGGCATTCGGAGTTAAGCAAGGTTTATTTCTGAAAAAGAAACCCAGTTGAGCAGGCATAAGGGAAACCCAGTTTAATTTCAGTTTCTTTATCAAATTTTCAACGTGTGGTTTAAAAGAGAGATGTGCATCGGCCAAAATTCCCAAGTATTTATAAGAATCTATAAACTCGATAGGAACACCATGCATGGATGAGATAGGAAGAAGAGTTGCTGGAACCAACTTTCTGTTGGAAAGCATCCCTTTGGTTTTTTATCAGCATTTAGCACCAGTTTGAGATTGAACAAGTTTGACTGAATGATGTCATAAGCAGACAGCAGAAGCTGGAAAACCTTGGCAACTATGTTAGCTCGGCAATTAACAACTGTGTCATCGGCATAGCAATGCAAGGAGGTGTCAGGAATGGTTTGACCTACATTATTTAAATAAATTGTAAAAAGAGTGGGACCTAAAACTGAACCTTTTGGCACACCATTGGTGACCATTAGGTAGCTAGATGAAGTACCATTATCTTGAATTGCCTCCGTCCTGTGAGATAGTTTGAGAACCATCAAACAGTGTGATCTGAGAAGCCAACATTTGAACACTTATGGCATAAGATACCATGATCTACAGTATCAAAGGCTTTGGGCAGGTCTAAGTAAAGTGCAGCACAGTAATCCTTAGCGTACAATGCTTCAACAACAACATCAAAAACTGTTAGTGCAGCAGTAATTGTTTCCTGAAGTCAGATAGGAGAGAAGATAAAATATGAAGAATTAAAATACTTCTTGACTTGAGTATTATTTGTTTTTCTCAAACCTTGGCTAAAATACAGAGTTTAGAGAATGGTCGATAATTGTTCAGCATAGTGGGTCTCACTACAGTGTTTACTGTATATGAGCCTGTTCATTCTTTGGAACTCCTACATTTATAATTACGTAGAGTTATTAAATCAAAGGCCCTTTCTAAGAAGGGAACAAAACAACTTATTTAATTTAAAATAAAAAAAAACAATGTAAAAAGAAATTTAAAATAATATCAAATTTAATGACAAATAGTAATTTACAAATCCTTCAGCTTTCACATTTAAGGGTGTGTTTTACAAATGTGCATAACTGTTTTAAAACAGACAGAAATTTCACCAGATGAACATCAGCACATATAAGTTTTTTATATTTCAGTTTAAAACACTAACTATTAGCTACAGCTCATTTAGTAATAAGAGAACTACACTGCACTGTTTGTAAAACAGAATAATATATTATAAAATGTCACATTAAACATGTGATAAATATGATTTATGCCACAAATTGAGAAGTTTTACTCCTCAGCTTTTCACTGGCAGTTTAAATTTCAGCTCCTGCACCGGAGCTGTTCAGCAGAGTTTAGTTAGTGTTTTCCTTTCAGGGGCTGATTGGTCTTCTTTCTCCTTACACTGCAAATAAAAATGATTTGTTTCAGTGTTAAAAAATAACAATGTAAATTATGCATATGATGGTTAAGATTAATACTCACTCAATGATTTTCATGGCCTTCTGGGTCCAGTCTGTTAAAGGGTCGGCGCACACAAACCTGCCTGGAAGGTGGAAGCTGTGGGAGAAGAATGATGATTACAGTTGTGCTCTTCTTCTTACACTCATTTCCTTCATGGTGTCTCATTCCAGCAAGTTGTGCGATATCAGTAACTTGATCCACTTGTTTTGTGTTATATCCTGCTTTTCTAGCAGCCCACTCCGTTTTTATTTTTAACAAATAGCTGTAACCTAAACTCTGCATGCAAATCTGTAACATCTGGGTTGTAGATGATAAATTTGATTAACTGTTTTAAATCATCTCTAGAACAAGATGTAAGATGTCAAAAAATAGTTGAGAGCTAAGCAAGTCCATTGCAAAAAAAACAAAAACAAAAAATGCGTGCATCGGCTTGTGTTTGGATTTTGTCTATTTTTAAATTACATCAGTAACGACTGTACTGTTAACTCACACAATGGCGTTGATGTCACAGGATCCAGTGATGGTCTGAACGTTGTAGCCCAAAATCCTTTTCAAAGGTGGAGGGCGTTTTGAGTAGCTCATACAGCAGCTCACTGTGCAGACAGAAAAAAAAGACATGAACATTAAACTTATTGGAAAAAAACTTTTAGTTTTTCATTTAATGTTCTTCTTAAAATGCACATCAGTTATTAACTTTCAGATAGCCGACACATGTTTAACAGAGTTTACAGAAACCTCTGTTAATGGACTCACCTGACTCTGTGCTGCTGATACAGATGGTTATTATGATGAAGGAGCACAGAGCTGACACCAGACACACTTTGCTGCTTGCCATTCTCACCCAGTCAGTCTTTGTGATGATGTGAAGCAGAAAAAGTGTAACACTCTGCAGGAATTCAGAGAGAGTCGCTCTCCACTCAGAGCTCCCTCCTTAAATAGGAGGTGTTGGGATTTTCCCGATGGGCGGGATGGAAACAAACCAAGCCTGCTTTAATTAAAAATAACAGAATCAGGATAAAGTGCATCTGACTGTTGATAGCCTTGAAAATGTGTTTTTTTTAAATAAACGTCAGCCTAGCCATCTTTGTTGAAAAATGTTTCTCAGGTTTTGAAGCAGGTGAAAGATCAAGGAAGTGCATAGTTGAGATAGTGTTGAATGAGAGGCAGTTACGTCAAAAGGTTTATGTTAGGTGAATATAACTTAAAGGCAGACCGTTTCATCAGGTGGCTGATGTCAATCATTTATTTGACCTTTGATTGCAGTGACGTGAACTGCCAGGTAAAGTGTCCTGCATCAAACGTTTTCTGCATCAGTAACACATGGATATTTTATAACAAAACCTTGTGCAATAAAAAGGGTTAAGACAATAGTAAATGTGTAATTTTTCATTTGCAAGGAAATGTTTTTGTCAATGTTTTATGCATATAATGTAAAGTAAAGCGTAAAACGTGTTTGTTAAGATTTGGAGTCTGTTTCCTGTAGATTTCTTTTTAAAGGTAAACCAAATCATGCACATTTCTTTACAGAATATTTTAACTTTTTAAGGTACAGTATTTGAAAGTTTAATATAAAGCAGTTGAATCCTAAAATAACCAGTCACTTTTTCATTATTTGATTTTTGATTGGCAATTAAAAATAGAAAGAACGAATGATACACGGATTCAGTTGTTACTTCCATTTGCTGTTACCATTTTGTGGATGCCATGCACATTTGGTAGTGAATGTACAAGTAGGTGTAAATAAGTGCTTGAGAAAGGTGTGACTTGATGTGTTTATTACATTCTGTTAGCATCAGCACACAAATCTATTTTTAAAGCCAGAGGAGTTAAAAATAACATCTGCCTAAAATAGTTATGCATTAAAGACAGTGGAAAGGCAGAAGCGTGGAACTTTGTGGTGGTTCACTTCCTTGTTGGTGATGCAACTTTGTGCATTAAAAAAATAAACACTTGTTGCATACAGGTGAAAAATATGATTAGTTTTTTTTTTTTCAAAGATCGGAATGTACAAAGTACTTTTACTTTTGAAAATTATCTTTTTCATTCAAAAAGATGTTTATTTTTCTAGATTAAACTATTTAAAGTAGGTGTAGCTGAGCACATCCGAATTTTAAGGAAAACATATTTTTATAGCAAAGTGGAAACTTGGTGAATTATTTAAGTCAACAAAATGTATGACATTCATTTAAAGATCATTCATTTAAAATGCAAGTCTTATGAAACCTTAAAATGCACTGGGACAAGTATACATTTATTTTTACTACAGATTAAACTTAAACCAGCATTAAACATTAAAAACAATGCTTTGAACACCACCAGCAGCTGACACCTTCCACTGTAGTGTAAGGCAAACAAAGAAAAGGCTGTGAATCAAGACCTGGAATGTTGAGTTACAGATGTGTTCAGAAACATCAGGCTGCTGTTTAATCTTGCTGTCACTATTTTTGTGAAAGATTGACAACACAAAGTTCAAAATAGTGGGTTGACTCTTCTCTTGCCCACAATCCATTTTTTCTTTTGGATTAAAAAGTAATTAATCCCTACTTGTAATTTATCTCACATTGACACTTGGGTCAAATCTCAAGTCACCTTAGCTCTTACGTATTGCCCATAAGTAAAGGAGGGTGATGCATTTTCCTCACTTTATCACACTTATTTTCTCTTGTTAAAAGGCCAAACGAGATACACAGTCTCTCCACGTGCTGGTGAAGATTCTCAGTCGTCCAGGACATGATAAATCAAAAAAAGGCGTTCAACAGTCCAGTCTCTCCACCGTGTCCTTTCCCTGGAACTTCTCCCGGTCAGACATGTCTGAAACACCTTCCTATAGGGAGGCACCCAGGGATCATCCTTAGATGTCAGAACCACCTAAACTGGCTCCTCTCAATGTGGAGCAGCAACAGTTCTACACCAAGTCTCTCGTGAACTTCTCGAGTCCAGCTATCCTGCAGAGGAAACTCATTTCATCCCCCTGTATCTGCAATCTCATTCTTTTGGTCATTGCCATAGTGATAGTGGTTTGTGACCATAGGTGAGGGTAGAAACGTAAACCATCTGGTAAACAGAGAGCTTCGCCTTACAGCTCAGCTTGCTCTTTACCACAACAAAGCAGAACAAAGTCCACAATACTGCCAATGCCTCACCAATCTGTCTGTCAATCTCATGCTCTATTCTTGCCTTACTAGAGAACAATAATCCAAGATACTTAAACTCCTCCACTTGAGGCAGAATCTCACCCTTGACCCAAAGCGAGCAATCCACCCTTTTAAGAATGAGGACCATGAGCTCAGGTTTGGAGGTGTTGATTTTCATCCCAGCCACTTCACACTCAGCTACAAAACGCCCCAGTGAGAGCTGAAAATCATGGCACAATTACGTCAACAGGATCACATCATCTTTAAAACCAGAGGAAAAAAGTCTGAAGCCACCAAAACTGACTTCCTCCACACCCAGGCTGCACCGAAAAACATTGTTCATAAAGGTTATAGACAAAATTGGTGACAATGGACAGTCCTAGCTGAGTCCAACTTTCACCAAGAAGGGGTCTGACGTACTGTCAGCAATGCAAACCAAACTCTTGTGCTGCTTGTCTAGGGACTGAACAGCCTGTGGCAGCAGACCCCCAATCCCATACTTGCAGAACACCCCCACAGTGTCCCCTGAAGAACATGGTTTAACACCTTCTCCAAGTCCACAAAACACATGTACACTAGATTGGCAAACTCCCATGGCCCCTCAAGGACGCTAGTGAGGGTAAAGAGCTGGTCCAGTGTTCAATGTCCAGGATGACACTCGCATTGCGCCACCTGGATCCGAGGTTTGACTAACAATTGGACTCACTTCTCGAGAAATCCTCCCACACAACCATGAACCCAGCAGGCAAGCAGTTTCTGTCCAGACTCCCTTATGAGGATTTTTCTCGCCTCTTGTGACACCGTCCAGAGGTATGTGGACTCGGCCACCTCCCATAATCTGTGAGAGATATAGGTGGCCACAAGAGCCATGTTAGACGAATTTCATCGCCTTTCTGGACTTATTGACTCTCCTGGTATGGAGGACTTTCTGGACGAGGTGCTGGATGAGAAGCATTTGCTGGAGCCACTCCTCCCATCGTAACTGTCCGTCCCAGTCCTCCACCAAAGATTCACCTCCCGTTTTTGAACCTGTCCCGTTTTCCCCAATCCTTGCAGCTGTAAACCTTGTGGTTGCCTCCCGGCCTACCACAGTCCCCATACTTTATCCACCTCCTACAGCCTCTGCGTGTTTTATGCA
>JBBPBX010017413.1:17288-46874 GCA_038048925.1 Garcialebias charrua
ATTCAGCAACCAAGTTCAAAAAGTGGCTATTGGTCAGACGTGTGTAATTTCAGGGTTACAAAGCTGCGGCACTGACCACCAAGCTACCGCAGCCCTTGAACACACTACTGTAAATGTTTTCATAGCTATGTGAAGGTTAATTATTTAAATCAGGGGCAGCATGGGGGCACAATTGGCACCATAGAGCTGTAGCCTGTCATCGAGCAGGTTACCCTGGTTCAAATCCCAGTCCGGGGGACCTTCTGGGTGGAGTTTGCCTGTTCTCTTTTTGCATGAGTGGGTTTTCTATGGGGACTCCGGTTTCCTTCCACAGATCAAAATCATGTATGTTAGGCTGATTGGTAACTCTAAATTGTCCCTAGGTGAATGAGAGAGTGAATTGTTGTCTCGTTTGTCTCCTTGTCTCCCTGTGATGGACTGGAAACCTGTCCAGGGTGTCCCTTGCCTCATGCACAGTGATTGCTGGACATGGGCACAAACGACCCCCGTGACCCAAAAAGGAAGAAGCAGGTAAAGATAATGGATGGATGGATGGATGGATGGATGGAGTCAATGTAGTATAAAAGTCACACATTTAAAATGTGACATCAACAATTTCAACCAATACTACCTTATAAAAACAAAGACGAGAGTGAGACACCAATACGAGGATTCTTTTCTTTCTTTTTTTTTTTTTAACTGCAAATCAAATGTAAACAATAATTAAAACTTACAAAGTGCTAAACATTAAAAGCAATACATTGAACAGCAGGAAGTGGCAGCTTCCACTATAGTTTATGACAAACAAAATGCTGTGACGCAAGACCTGGAATGTGGAGTTACAAAGTTAAACAGGTGTAAATAACACCAGGAGTCAAGCAAGGGGAAAAATCCTAATCGTATATTTGCTTAGTCGACAGTGACTTCAGGGCACAGACCAAAGGTTTTGTCTTGCACTGCAATCATTTATTCTGACAGCATAAAATGAATCTTTATTTCCAAACCAAATTGTAATCTAGCTGGGATCTGCATTCTGTCTGTTCAGAGCACAAATCACACAAACGTTCACTCTTTAAACCCCACAGGAATTTGAAATACTACTGGTAACATGAGTTGTTCATGTTTTTTTCCTCAAGATACAAAGCTTTTCCTCTGGAAACATAAGCCTGCTAACTAATACCTGTACTTCTTTTTTTCTTCTTCTCACAATCAAAGTTCAGAATAGTCCCACTTTGGTTCCCCAGGGGCCTCATGTATCAAAGACTTGCGTGGATTTCTTACTGAAAAGTGACGTACGGTCAAATCCAGAAAAGTGTCTACGCACAAAAGAATCCAGATTTATCAAGCTGTGCGTACACCGGTATCCACGCACATTCCTTTTGTACATCACAATGAACGTGGAACTGAGCGCACGTCAGACACCTCCCCTGACACGCCTACATTTACATATGTTAAACAGATGCAAATTACTTCCTGCATGTGTGAAGGACATGTTTGTTTGATCCCTGCGCGATCAGAAATGATCTCTAGATTCAGGAAAACAATGGATTTAATATAATATGAGTGAGGACAAACATCCTAAGTAAGAATAGTAATAAACTGTGTTCATCACGCAAAGAACGAGTGATTGTGTGCCGGTATTCGTGTGCGCGCACGCTGCTGTCAGGTGCGCCACCGGCTCATTCATTCATTCTGAGTGAAAATATTAACTTTGCGCACGAGTTAATTACCATAATTACTGTAAACACAGAGGAACTTACTTGGATGTTTGCTAGAACATAGATCTTCGTTTATTTAATAGATGATATGAAGAAACGAGTCTCTGCGTCTCAGTGGAGACTTTTCATGACATGACGTGATGTTGGAGTCTCCAAAGCGCGCGCTGCAGCCTTGTGCGCAATCTGTTTGTCTGTGAAGCTTTTACTCCCATACAAGTTATAAATGGTGTACTTTCACGTGTCATTTTGGAGACATCTACAATAAACACAGATAATGACACACCTCCACTGCCGTGTAACACCGGCGAGGGTGCACGCGCGCTCAAAGCGCGACCATAACTCAGCCTTTGGGATCATATGGATGAGACCATTCCATTGGACATGAATCGGCTTTGTGTGGACTGGACTGGCACAGCCCTGATCGACCTGCCAGCTCCCTCTAAGCTCCTGTGGAACCCCAGTTTCTGCACGTGCACGCGTGATGCGCGGCCCCTGTGTTGCGCCAGTGCGCAGCAGTGCCAAACTGAAAAATGATTATTTCTGAAAACGGCTGATAAGCCATATCCTAGATCAGAGAATTATATCTGTTTATAAATAAATGCTCTGCGTGTTACACTATCTATATCCTCCAGTAAGGCTGAATGTATCCGTTCCTGTTACATTTATTTTTTGCACAACTTTGCGCGTCCATGTGGATGTACTTGTTAATCGTGTGTTTGGTGGGAATATTAATCATTTTCACATCATGAACAGTTAATAGTAATAATAATAATAATAATAATAATAATAATAATAATAATAATAATAATAATAATAATAATAATAATAATAATGAATTCAATTTATAACGCACCTTTCATTAATGAAAATCTCAAAGTGCTACAAAGTGCAACAGAATTTAATGTCGATAAAACAAATAATAAAACAGTTAAAATCAACAACAGTATCAACTAAGATCAAAAGTA
Source organism: Garcialebias charrua (assembly GCA_038048925.1). Taxonomy (NCBI): domain Eukaryota; kingdom Metazoa; phylum Chordata; class Actinopteri; order Cyprinodontiformes; family Rivulidae; genus Garcialebias; species Garcialebias charrua. The sequence continues at coordinate 19,951 of JBBPBX010017413.1, forward strand.
GAATCATGAGGAGTATAGTATGCTCGGTTGAAAAGAAAGGTCTTCAAGCCGCTCTTAAAGTCAACCACAGACTGTGGGGCTTCAGTTTTTCAGAAGCACCTGTAAGTGTCGCCAAAGGAACAAGAACCACAGAAACGTGCGTACGCAAGCAGGGGAGCTGGCGTGGAAATGTACATGGATGCGCAGATATTCACGTTCATTTCAGTTTTGATACATACGGGGTTTTGCGTGGAAAGTGACGTGCGCAATGTTTTTGTGCGCACGCACGGTTGATACATGAGGCCCCAGGTGCAGAAATCTTATTAATTGCAATCAGCTAACAAATCTGATTAGTGCAAATCATTGAATGCTCTGTAAAATTTATTTTATCCACCCAGTTCTCTCATTCATGAAAGCAACAAGAAACAAAATAGATGGATAAGAAAAACTGTTTGCTTTTCATCTTTGGTTCCTTGCTCTTCACTCTGTTCATTATTTTGGCAGTAGTTAAAGGTGCAGTCTGTAAGTTTTCTAAAAATATATTTTTAACATATTTCTTCACTCTGTCACTATCTCCTGACAGACTGATGTTAGACAAAGTAATCTTTGAAAAAACTATAGTCCCCTTGCTTCTCCAGGTGTTACTAAAAGCATTTCTAAAAAGCCACAGTGACCCGCCGTTAACCAGCCAATAAAAACAGAGTTTTTAACCAGCCAATAAAAACAGAGCTTGAATTTGAATTTCAGCAGAGCAAGGGGGAGCAGAGCCATATATGGCTCTGAGGGGGAGGGATCAGAATGCTTTGCCTGTTGAAATATTTTCTAAGTGCTGCGTTCTACAGAAACTGCAGACTGCACCTTTAAGAACAGACCATCTTTATCTGTGGGTTTGTCTAAAACAGGTCTCTCTTGTAATTGAGTCCTTGTGACTCAATGAGACTAACCTGTATAAATAAAGGTTGAATGAAAAAAAAACTTTTTTATGTGAGTGAAGTTTTATTAGCGTTTAAAAGATGTTTGTGTTCAAGAGTGCTGTACTTGTACTTTAGTTGTGTATTAACAAGCCACCATATTTTGTGGACAGTGTGACTTATGTGACTGACAGTGTCAAAAGTAGAGAAATACTATTGCTCGTGAGAGTTATGTATGTATGCCAGAAAGAAAAATACTCTTATATCAAAGCCATCTCAGGCAGAATCTATCGTATCAACTAATTTTCGTTGTGCCAAAATATTGTGGCTGTAGTTTGCATATGCCCATTGGTGATAGTTAAAAAAGACTACCGTATTTAGTTTGCAAGCGCACGCAACAATGTTTTGTTTTTTCTTGTTTAAGATGTTAAATAAATTATGTCCTTGCTTTAAATAGATTGACCATACTACCGGTAAACACATTTCATTGAAATGTTCTAGTTTTGTTTGGGGTTTTTAGGTGATAAAAAAGTTATAGAAATTTTTTGATTCACCCATATGAGGCTTTGTCATACAATATCAAAAAAGGTGCAAAAGGTGAATCACCCACACTTGCCTCCACACTCATGGTGTGTTCAGTCATCGTTGATCAGACATTTTAATGTTCTGATGCACTTGTTTCACTTAAATGCAACAATTTTAAATATTTTCATTGAAATAAAATCTCTTCAAAACTCAGTCAGTGCTTGGAATTACTTGTACTGTGCTGCAAATCATTGACATTTATAAAGGCAAAGCCCTAATAGAGACATGAACCAAAACACAGAGATATCACAAAACCATTCATCATGCCATGCCTCCAGGAAGTGGATTTTGATCTTTAGAATAATGTTACACTGGAAAAATAAAGAGTAAAAGATCTGCCATTTAAACATCTTTACAATTTTAAGGCCAGTGGTAGTGAGTCAAAGATATCCAAAGAACAATGTTTAATAAAATAATTATAAAATACTGCCTTTCTGTCATATTTAAAGCTAATAATAATAATAATAATAATGAATTCAATTTATAACGCACTTTTCATTAATGAAAATCTCAAAGTGCTACAAGGTGCAACAGAATTAAATGTCAATAAAACAAATAATAAAACAAGTAAAATCAATAACAGTATCAACTAAGATCAAAAGTAGAATCATGAGGAGGTAGAGTATGCTCGGTTGAAAAGAAAGGTCTTCAAGCCGCTCTTAAAGTCAACCACAGACTGTGGGGCTCTCAGACAGTCAGGAAGAGAGTTCCACAGGCGGGGGGCAGCCACACTGAAAGCCCGGTCTCCCATGGTCCTTAATTTGGTTCTCGGAATGTGAAGGAGATTACTGTTCTGTGACCGCAGCGAATGGGTGGATGAGTATGGAATAAGAATATCCTTCAGATAATCTGGTGAAGTTCCGTGTAAGCATTGATGTGTGATGAGAGCAGTTTTGTACTGAATTCTATAGTGTAATAATACTGTATCGTGCATCCCTACTTGTAATATTTCATGAGATAGTGCAAAATATCATCTACGATGGGTCCACTGGGCTAAAAGCAGAAAAAAATAAGCTTTATTTAAACAAAGTCTGTAAAATGATATATTTTCTTTTGAAAAATTACCACTTCCATTTGTGCCTCTTTCCTGCACTTTCATCAGAACAGCCGTGACTTTGTCATTTCTCATCACAAGATGAGCATATTTTAAAAACTCCAGTATGAATGAGTGACATGGACTCCCTCAAGGATTTCTAGGCTGTTAATCTACAGTAGCCCCGACGATTACCGCTCTGCTTTTATCATCACTTGATATGCCTTAAAAAGAAGATTGCGCCTTGGGTGGTATAAAGTTGAAAGTGTTGGGAAAAGCCTGCACATCTCAGCATCTCATTTTTCTTCTTCTGCGCTCTGCCCTCCCTGACCCTGTTTACTCGTAACACGCCAAGTCTGATGTCAGGGCGCTGCACACAGGGTCCCCAAGAGAGTGTACAGTTTCTGTTTTGACACCTGCTGCTAATTACACATGTAAATGATTGATCACCTGAGCACCAGCAGGCCCCAGCGGAGATGGAAGTCACTGTCACACGGGACGGCCTTGCCAGGATGTCAAACGTCCAGGACAGTTGCCGGTGCTGAGAACAGTGGAAACAGATACCTGTAATGGCCTTAGAGCTCGGAGGTTAACTCCTGAGCAGTGCGCAGTTTTGGACCGAAGCCTCTCCCTATTAACGGTCCTTGAGGAGCGAGTTGCACAGGTGTGGTGAGATATATGTGGCTCTTTGTTTGTTCTAATCCCACCCGATTTATAGCAAGCCTCGCCGCCTGCGACTTTAAGCTGATTTTGTGTCACCTGAGCCTCTCCCTATTAACGGTCCTTGAGGAGCGAGTTGCACAGGTGTGGTGAGATATATGTGGCTCTTTGTTTGTTCTAATCCCACCCGATTTATAGCAAGCCTCGCCGCCTGCGACTTTAAGCTGATTTTGTGTCACCTGAGGGCCTGGAGCTGGCTTCTGAAAGCAGAAGCCAGCTACTTTTGTGAAATGTGATTTGGCTAATTGATTTTGGAGTGGCTCGTTTAGAGTGCTCGAGGGAGAAAAAAAAGAAAAGCAAAGACGGTGACGGAACGTGATGTTTTTGTGCAGCAGTGAAATGAACCTGCTGCTGCGTTCACTCTGCTCTCCAGCGCAGACTTCTAACTGCAAAATAAAGACTTTTGACCTGAAATCGTTAAGAAAATCAACAATGAGCTACAGACAGAAACAGGGTTGTGCTTTTACAGAACGTGTGGGTGTGTGTGGGTGGGACTTGTGTCAGGCAGCAGCTGGTGGTGTGTCTGATTTTTGACTTTTGCCAGGGCGGCTAAAGTCAAAGTTCTTGTGTCACAGCCTGCATGCAGCTGCACTTCTCAATGATCTATACTGGGATGACTGGAGATAGATTGGAGGGGAAATGGTGTAATTGTCCACCCTCACTGCAGGAATGTACCTCGTCTGTGAAGGGAATCTCACTCTGGAAAACAAATCTCCCACTTACTGACGTAAAAACATACAACAGAATACATCACTGCTTCCTCACACTGCTGACTTAGCAATCAATTCACACTATTGACTTCCTGTTTTTATTTTTGTCTGTAAGCGGCACGGTGGTGCACCTGGTAGAGCTGCAACATCTCAGCAAGAAGGTCGCCGGATTGAATCCCAGCTGGGGGGCCATTCTGGGTGGAGTTTGCATGTTCTCTCTGTGCATGTGTGGGTTTTCTCCGGGTACTTTGGTTTCTTCACACAGACCAAAAACATGCATGTTAGACTGATTGGTAACTCTAAATTGTCCCTAGATGTGAGTGAGAGCGTGAATGGTTGTTTGTCTCGTTTGTTTCTATGTGTCCCTGTGATGGACTGGAGACCTGTCAAGGCCGCCCCCCCTCCTCTCGTACAGTAACTGAAGATATGGGCGCCAACCTTGTGACCCAAAAAGGAAGAAGCAGGTAAAGATAATGGATGGATGGATTTTTTTTATGTTTAATTTAACTGTGCATACTTTGTGCATTTTGTCATAATAGAAAAAAAGGTTTGTAGGCTCAATCATCCAGGTAGATAACAACAAAAAAGATTAAATCATGTCATACGTTCAACTCATTCAGAATACGATGCTATGACTTTTGCTTTTTAGAGCTTTTAAACTTTTGAAAAACTTTACTTCATTTACAAATAACGTTTTCCATAGAAATGTATTAAGNCTAGAACCTTCAGTTTATTTTATAGATATACTTTTTATACTTTTTTTATACTACTATGCAAAAACTCAGGACAGTATTACACTTTTATTATTTCATTTTATGCTTATGTTCATTAAATGTTTAGTGTTTTAGTTTTAGTGTTGGTGTAAATTTTCATACTTTTATACTACTATGCAAAAACTCAGGACAGTGTTACATTTTTACTATTTTATGCTTATGTTTATTAAATGTTTCAGTGTTTTAGTGTTTAAATGGTTACTGTTGCACCGAGGGACTGAGAGAAACGCAATTTCAATCCTGTGTATGTCCTGTACATATTGCAGTTCTGACAATAAAGTTGACTTTGAGATGAGTGAGGACGTCGCTTTCCTCTGCTGTGACTGACTCTTAAAATGACTGAAGGACACTGAAACTGTCATACAGAAGCAGATCATGGTATTTATGATGCATACCTCTGGTAATTGTAGTTTCTTTTATTATTAAGGTTCTTATGTCATCATGTTATCAATTTTAACTTTTTAACATTTTTTAATTCGTTTTGCTCATGAATAAACAGTTTTTAAGAAACAACTTGTGTGGATATTTTGTGTGCGCTCTATTTAGACCTGTTGTACATATCTGTATTGCGGGTTTGAACCAGATCTGGGCCGCGTTTTGAGATTCGACTTACTCTACTGGGCCGGACCTGGGCCAAATCCGCCTAAAAATGAAATGAGGATGCCGCATCTGGGCCGCATCTGGCCCAAATTTGCCTAAAAACTAAACAAGGATTCTGTATCTGGGCCGCATTTGGGCCGAATGCAGTAGTTTTGTAGCACTTCTGGCCCACCTCCGGCCCAGATCCAATCCAGATCCGCAATCCACATCCGGGCCAGTTTTGGCCCGTTGGACAAAAAGACACCGGGCCGGATCCATTTTACAAATGCGGGCCAAATGTTTTCATACATTTGGCCCAGATCCGGCCCACATAACTTTTGCTGTATGGGAATGCTTTGCCTGTTGAAATTTTTTCTAAGTGCTGCAGTTCTACAGAAACTGCAGATGAACCTTTAAAGCAGTGGAGTAAACATGGCGGGGGTTGGAGAAGCTTGTTGGGAACAGGTGCTGCACTGCACAACAAACAGAAGTACTCATCAAACAGTTTGAATACTGTTGTGCTTTTACCTTCCGGTGCGGCGATGGAGGTGTGTTGGTACATAAAGATACATGACAAAGAAACGTATTTCTTTCATGAACTCTACTTCCTCTCTTAACAGGTAGGTTACAATGGCAATTGAGTTGTTCTGACTCAAACACTGTATCATTTCAGTCTGGAGCTCTGGCACAGACAGCATTCTGCAATGTCCATGCAGGGAGCCACGAGAAGCAAAATCATACAACATATTGAACATACATGTCTCGCAATGCTAAATTGTCTAGATGGCTATGTTGCATTTACCGACCTAACATGGGCTCGGAAAACTAAAACAAAATACAAAACGAGCTTAAAGGCGGATAAATAGCTTAACCTGCCTTACAATACCAAGACTGTACGACCGAGTTGAGACAAAGTTGGATGTGTTTCAGTCCAGTAATCTTGCAATAAACATAACTGGCTGATAGTAAACTGCCATCTGAACCACAGTAACTCCTATTATTTGGTTACAAAATTGGTCAATAAGTCTATAAGTCAAATAGGTTAAGGAATTCAGCAGATCTCATGAAATGGGGTTGTTTGGAAAGGTTTTGAACATTTGATATTTATTTGTCATAAATAACTCTCAACTGAACGGCCTCCGTTCAGATAAGTATAGTTTAATTTTGGTCAAACTGGCAAGCTAGTCTGAGAGTGGCAAAGAGCGTAAGGTCTCTACATTCTTCACTAGAGGTAAGTCTGTTCTTGCTCACCTAGAGTTGTGAGACTTTTTTTTCACATGGACATTGTACTCACAGGAAAACTGCACCAGTTAGTGTGGTAAGCCCTCTCACTGCAGCCGACATCATGCTAACAAACAACGCAATGGCAGCATGACTAGCAGAGATGGATGCTTAGTTTCAATAGATGGTGGAGGATTTGAATGGAAAAAGTTCAGGGATTTTTGTTGTTAACTGAGGAAAAGCACCAATTTGCACTGACGGTGCAGAAACATGTCCCTATGCTGCCCGGCCAAGACGTACTCCCTCCCTGGCAGCACATTGTTTGACTATCTTTATAAGATTTACTTGACTATCTTCATCAGTTTTGGTGTAACAGATGTAAAGATGACTGTATATTCTAGCAACCTCAGTTTCTCAGCATGGCAGGTGGAGTGAAACAAGAGCTGTGTGCTTCACTTTTCCGCATAAACACCCAGAAAACTTTAACCAATCACACAAGACTTGACGCATTCTCTGTTAGACAATAAAAAAAAATAAAAAAACAATGACAGGGAGTTGTGCACAGAATAAGTTTTTGGAGCACACGAGAGAGCAAAATTATGCTATTTTCATCACTCAGCTGCATCAATGAGAGCAAATATCTTAACATCTTGCAATAAAAAGATCTTGTTGCAATTTTTTTATTTTATTTTAACACTTCTCTGCTTTGGTCTTGGTCATGGTCTTGAGCCGGAAAAGGGTAGCGTGCCCTCTCCGGGTCGGGGAGGAGGTCCTGCCCCAAGTGGAGGAGTTTAAGTATCTCGGGATCTTGTTCACGAATGAGGGAAAACTGGAGCGTGAGATCGATAGGCGGATAGGTGCAGCGTCCGCAGTGAAGCGGGCGCTGTACCGGTCTGTCGTGGTGAAGAGAGAGCTGAGTCAAAAGGCAAAGCTCTCAATTTACCGATCGATCTACGTTCCCACCCTCATCTATGGTCATGAGCTTTGGGTTATGACCGAAAGAACAAGATCTCGGATACAAGCGGCTGAAATGAGTTTTCTCCGCAGGGTGGCTGGACTCTCCCTTAGAGATAGGGTGAGAAGCTCAGTCATCCGGGAGGGACTCGGAGTAGAGCCGCTGCTTCTCCACATCGAGAGGAGCCAGTTGAGGTGGCTCGGGCATCTGGTTAGGATGCCTCCTGGACGCCTCCCTGGTGAGGTGTTCCGGGCATGTCCCACCGGGAGGAGACCCAGAGGAAGACCCAGGATACGCTGGAGGGACTATGTTTCTCGGCTGGCCTGGGAACGCCTTGGGATTCCCCCAGAGGAGCTGCTCCAAGTGGCTGGGGAGAGGGAAGTCTGGGCCTCCCTACTTAGGCTGCTACCCCCGCGACCCGACCCCGGATAAGCGGAAGAAAATGGATGGATGGATGGATGGACTTCTCTGCTTTCTCTCAATGAGGACGGACACTTTCCCTCCTGCTCCTGCCCTCCCTCCTGCTTTGCTCTTTGTCTTGTGATTCCTATCGGAGCCTCACACTACATACCCTCCAAATTGTAAATTATGGATCTGGTTAGCTGGTCTCTCAACGCAATTGATAAAATTTTCTCGATGAGAAGACAGGGCAAAGAAGAACCCTCATACCCTGAAGGGACACTCGCAGCTGGATGTACTAAGGTTCCCTGGTGACAGTGGAAGATGGTGTCTGTCTGCATTGTCCATTGAGGATGTTAAAGACGTGACAGAAAACATCAAAGGCTACATCCCTAAATTTCCAGGCCTAAAAACCACATCAGTGATAAATAATAAATATTGAAAAACAGGTCCAAGTCTGTTCTGATTCATGCTCAATAATCTAGGTAGACACAGTACATCTGACAAGGTTGAGTGAGGTCCTCTGGAGAAGAATTTGTCCAGATGACCTGACTCAACCTTGTCAGATTGGTCCAAGTCTGCTTATCTTTGTTTCAAAAGTGTACTCCAGTAGATACTGTATACAGGAAAAGAAGTCTGAGATTGTCATCATTGTATGTTCCCATACAATGAAGAAATTAGTTCTCTGCATTTATTGTAAATGGAGCTTATTTATATAGCGCTTTCCAGCCCCCTGTGAGGAGCCCCAAAGCACTTTACAATACCAACCATCCACCCATTCATTCAGACATTCATACACCGGTAGTGGTAGCCTGCCTTGCAAGGCGCCATCCAGACCTACCGGGAGCAACTCGGGGTTAAGTGTCTTGCCCAGGGACACAACGACACATGGTGGGCGGATGCGGGATTTGAACCTCCAACCTTCTGATCAGGGGTCAACTGCCATTACCACTACACCACGGCCGCCCCTATTTAATCCATCACACATGAGATACACCCAGTGGGCAGCTATGTAGGCACCCAGGGAGCAATTGGGGATTAGGTATCTTGCTCAGAGACACCATGACATGCGGGAATGGCTGGAGGTCAAGCCGTGACTTTATGGTCCCAGGTCAGATGTGTCATTAACCTATCTGTTACAGAAGCACAATCTGTTGTGTACTTCCTGGTCACCAGGATTGTGGTTGTTCATGAATAAAAACTGTCTTAATTTATTTTGAAAATTACGTGATCTATCTCCACTGATCTTGATGTATCTAATTTATGCTACTTGTATTTCCGTTACAAATCATTGATGATATAATATATATCACAGATGATATACGAAGCATTAGACCTGACCCCCAACCTGGGCTAAATGAGAAAAACTCTGCAAGATACAGAATGATTTCCATGGTGAAACAGCGCCACTCAGTGGTGAAGTAGCATATCATTTTAACCATGACATAAATGGATCAGTGATTTTAACGGAAATATGAGTGGCATAAAATAGCAACATGAAAATTGGCAGTTATAGAGCACATACTTTTTAAAGTAATTTGACAGTTCTTATTCATAAACAGAATTATACTAGTACATTTCCCTTAATATAGCATATTCAAAGACGACCGTGCGGCCCAGAAGTATTCCTTTTAGTGCATGCGCAAATGAGCTACACTACGGATCGGGTTCCGTAACAGATTGGGGAATGACAAGCTGCCCTGCCTCTACTCAATCTCACCCCCATTAAATCCTTAATTGGTCTAAGTCAGTAGTGGGCAGCGGTGGGTATGCAGAACTGTGATGTCAAAATAGGCATTTGTGGCAGACAAAAATGTACAGTATATATTTCATGTCAGAATATGCTCTTATTGTGAAAGGGACAGAATAAAAAGAGAGCCGTTCAACGGTTGTATTTCAGTTGTTTCTCCTGAGCTTGATGTTGGAAGACGTTGAGAATAAATCGAGACTCAAAATATTTTTCGTTTCTTTCTGCCAACTTCCACAATTGGTGTCCCCGAACATCTGAACATGTTTTCGAATGATATCTCATCAAATGCTGACGCTGCTTCTTCATCGGCCGTGTTTTCAGACCAAGTTTGTTGCCAGGCAGACGTTGCTCCAACTGCCGTTGGCTCTTCTCCTGCTGTCGCTTCATCTGCTGTGTTTGCGGCCATTATTAAGCTTCCAGAGTTCTGACAACTCAACCTGGAGCCATGGTTTCAGCATGTGGAAGCCAAGTTTCATCTCTGTGGGATAACCACAGACGAGACCACGTACTTTTACGTTGTTGCTGCTTTGGATTCCGGTTCCACCCGCCGTCTGATGGGTCTGCTGTGAGACCCACCAAGCACTAACAAGTACAGTGCGCTCAAGGAGAACTTACTGCGGCTTTACCAACTGGCTTGGGGGATTGCAAGCCCTTCAAGCTGATGGAGAACATGCTGGCGTTGCTTGGCTCAGGGGATGTTTCCTTCCTTTTTACACACCTGTTTCTTTGCTAGCTGCCTCCACCTGTTCGCACAGCACTGGCCAGTTCTCCACTGATCCGGACAAAGGATTATCGCTCCCTGGCTGAAGAAGCGGACTGGCTTTTGTTAGCTTCCAGGCACTACAGTGTTCAGGTACTTTTATCCGATGTGACTCGGGGGTGCTGTTGATGGCGTGGCTACGGTGACGGAGCGGCAGAAGGATGCCGTTCTTTGCTTCTACCACCGTCGGTTTGGAGTAAAAGCGAAGCGCTACATTCCTCCATGTTCATTTCTGTGTCAGGGAAACAAGAGAGCCTGGCGCTCGCTAGCAGCTCAGATAACCTGCTTTTCATCATGGATGAGGTTTCTGGACGGCGTTTCCTGGTGGACTCGAGTGCCCAGCGGAGCATTATTCTAGCTTCAGATTCAAGATCTTTTTATTGAATTTTTCTCTTTTTTTTTCAACAAAAAAAAAACAGAATATCATTAAACAGCAAAGATGATAATGAAACATCACCACACCAAAGGAAAAAAATAAAATAAAATTAAATAAAAAAAATTAAAAATAAAAAAAATCCCTACCCAATCACTGCCAAAAGGAAAGGGAATTAATAAATAAAAGGTAAAATAGCCAAGAGACTGCATTAACCTGAATAAGTTGTGTTGTCAAAGAGACTGGAATAAATTCAGGAAAGGTCCCCAAACATTCTCAAATTTACCCTCTTTCTGTTGGAGTGTGAATCTGATTTTCTCCAACTTTAAACAGGACATGATGTCAGCCAACCACTGAGCGTGAGTGGGTGGAGACGGTTCTTTCCACCTTAGCAAAATAGCTCGTCTGGCCAGGAGAGAGGTGAACGATATTACGTGTTGTTGGTTTTTATTTAGGTTTGTCATGCCCTCTACAAGACCAAACAGAGCAATCAGTGGGTCAGGATTCAGACGTGTATCTAGTACACGTGATAAAGTCTGAAAGATTTCCCGCCAATATTTGTTCAGAGATGGGCAAAACCAAAACATATGGGAGAGAGAGGCTTCAGCATGTTTGCATCTCACACAGTATGGGCTGACATCAGGATACATAGAGGACAATTTCAGTTTAGAGATGTGAGCTCTGTGCACCACTTTAAATTGTATTAGACAATGTCTAGCACAGAGAGAACTGGAGCTCACCAGTCTGAGTATGGAGGTCCAAGAGTCCTCTGAAATAGAGGAGCCAAGATCCTCTTCCCAAGCAGCTTTGATTTTATCTGAGGAAGCACGCTTCAAATCCAATAGTTTACTATAAATGAATGAAATGGAATGTTTTTTATTTGGGTCTAGAGAAAGAATAGTGTCAACAATACTGCTATCAGTTGAAATGGAGAGGCTGGACAAATGAAGAGTAATAAAGTGCCGTATTTGGAGATACCTAAAAAAATTGGACTGGGGAAGACTAAATTTTTCACATAGTTGTTGAAATGAAGCTAAAGTGTTATTGAGAAACAAGTCATTGAAGCGTACTATACCCCTTCTTTGCCATTCTTTAAAAACAGAGTCCTGAGATGAGGGTTTGAAAAGTTGGTTAGACATGATAGGGCTATAGAGAGAGAAACTAGAGAAATTAAAACATTTACGAAATTGTGCCCAGATTTTTAGTGAGTGTTTTATAACTGGATTTATAACAGTTGTAAGTGGTGGAAGCGGGAATGAGGATCCCAAGAAAGCCACGGTGGACCATTTCCCAGAACACTGTGACTCCATCTCTACCCAGTCAGGGCTGTCAGGCCTGTTGTAATAGAATGACCAGAAAGCTAGACAGTGCAAGTTTGCTGCCCAATAATAAAAGCGGAAATTTGGAAGGGCAAGACCGCCTGCGGCCTTAGTTTTTTGGAGATGTGTCTTATTTAAGCGTGGACGTTTTCCTTGCCACAGATATGATGAAATGATGGAATCTAACTGAACAAAGAATGAACCAGGGATAAAAACAGGAATATTTTGAAAGAGATATAAAAACTTAGGTAAAGTGACCATCTTGACTGAGTTAATACGGCCTATGAGGGAAGTGGAAAGCGGTGACCATCGGGATAATGCCTGCTTTGTCTGATTCAACAGAGAGACAAAATTTTCTTGATATAAATCTTTATACCTCCTCGTAACTGTAACACCCAGGTAAGAGAATTTTATCTTCTCAATTTTAAAAGGCCATTTACTAAAGTCAAGAGTCTGCGCCAGGGTATTAACAGGGAAAATTACACTTTTACTCAGGTTTAATTTGTAACCAGAATTTATTCCAAATTCCTCAAGTAATGATAAAACGGAAGGCAACGTGTCAGTCGGATGAGAAATGAAAAGTAAGAGGTCATCAGCATAAAGGGAGACCTTGTGCTCCATATCTCCTCTCCAGATTCCTGAAATTGTGTCACAGGACCGCAAAGCAGTGGCAAGAGGTTCAATTGCTAGGTCAAAGAGCAAAGGGCTCAGTGGGCATCCCTGGCGAGTTCCTCGATGTAGACTGAATGGTTTCGATATCTGAGAGTTGGTCCGAATGGTTGCGGTGGGATGTGAATAAATTAATTGCACCCATGTAATGAAATTGGGGCCAAAACCAAATTTGTCAAGAACATTAAACAAGTAGTCCCATTCAACCCGATCAAATGCTTTCTCCGCATCAAGGGAAATAACACACTCAGGAACAGTATCCGAAGGAGAATAAATAATGTCCAAAAGGCGTCTGATATTAAAAAAGGAGTGCCTGCCTTTAATGAATCCAGTCTGGTCTTTTGATATGATGAAAGGAAGGATCTTTTCCAACCTTTGAGCAAGAACTTTGGCTAAAATTTTGGCATCTGTATTTAAAAGGGAGATTGGTCGATAAGAGGAACAATGAGTTGGGTCTTTTCCTTTCTTTGCAATGAGGGTAATGCAGGCCTCTAAGAAAGATTTTGGAAGGGATCCTTGGTCAAACGACTCTAAGAGAACCGAGTGTAGGAGTGGGGAAAGTGATGGAGAAAATTTCTTAAAAAATTCAGCAGGGAAGCCGTCAGGACCCGGACATTTGCCAGACTGCATTACCGATACAGCTGACACAATTTCTGTCAGGGATATTGGGATCTCCAGTGCATCTTTCAGGTTGGGTGTGAGTTTTGGCATATTGGTCTTTTCGAAAAACTGAGAAGATAAATTCTTGTTGGTTTGGGATTCTGAAGTATATAAATGGGAATAAAAGTCCTTAAATGCTCTGTTAATTTGTAAATGATCTAGAGTTATGGTGCCGTTCTCTTAATTGGATCTTAGGGATGATTTGTTTAGCCATGGCACCCTTCAACTGATTTGCCAGTAGTTTTCCTGACTTTTCTCCATGTATGTAAAATGATGATTTACTTTTCAAAAGTGATTGTTCTATTGAGTATGTAGACAATAAATCAAACTTAGTTTTGAGTTCTACTTTTTTTTGTACAGATTAGGGCATTTGTTTTGAGCATATTGTTGATCAATTTCTTTTATCTGCTGGGCTAAATCAGTTCTTTCTTTTTGAGATTTTTGCCTCAGCCGGGCGGTATATGAAATGATTTGTCCCCTAAGATAGGCCTTAAGGGTATCCCAAACGGTTGACAGTGGGATCCCAGGAGTTCTGTTTATGGATAGAAAGAAGGTTATTTCTTTTTCTATAAATGTAACAAAATCATTGTTTGACAGTAACGTTGAATTGAATCTCCACTGTCTACTCCTTATAGGAATGTCAGGGAGGGACAGAGACAGAGTGACAGGTGCATGGTCTGAGATGACAATACTGTGGTAGTCACAGCCACGGACAGAGGGAAGAAGTTTGTTGTCCATGAAAAAGTAATCGATCCTCGAGTATGAGTGATGAACATGAGAAAAAAAAGAATATTCTCTCTCAGCTGGGTGTAAAAAACGCCATACATCGCACAGGCCATACTTAGATAGAAAGGCACGAATAGTGTGGGACGACCTGCTGGCTGTGGCAGGGTTTGTAGAGGATCTGTCCAAAACTGGATCCAACCAGCAATTCAAGTCACCACTGAGTATCAATGAGTATGTGTTTAGGTCCGGGAGCAGTGAAAATAATTTCTCAAAGAAACCAACATCATCCGTATTTGGGGCATAAACGTTAACTAGCACTACTGGTGTGTTGTACAATTTACCGGAAACAATCACAAAACGACCATATTTATCTGAGTTAACTTGAAAAGGTTCAAATGAAATGTCTTGACTGATGAGGATCGAGACGCCCCGAGCCTTTGCTCGAAAGGAGGAATGGAAACTCTGCCCGTGCCATGTTTGCAGTAATCGTTTGCTATCGTCACTTCTAATGTGAGTCTCCTGCAGGAAAGCAATGCCTGTATTTAACTGTTTTAAATGAGAAAGCACCTTCCTTCTCTTGACGGGGTGGTTCAAACCTTTGACGTTCCAGCTTGACAACACCAACTGACCACTCATATTACTAATAATTTGTATAAGAAAGGTAGGTAATACAGTCTAATGTGTTGATGGCTGTGCAGTTCTTGGCAAAGTGAAAGAAAATATAAATTAATGGCAGTGATGGACCCCCCATCCCCTCCCTTTCCCACCCTGGACAGCTGCAAAAAACAGAAGCAGCAAGCTCCATAAGAAAGTAAAAATAAGTCTCCTGTCTAACTTTTAAACTAGTGCTCCAGTATCATAAGAGGGAAAAAAAATGTATAAGCACCTCATGCAAGGCCAAAAATGTACACATAGATGTGTGATCACGCACACACATATAAACAAAGTTAAATTAATCCTAATCCTAAATTAAATCTTCAATCAGTCCAAGACCAATTCAAGATTCAATTCAAGATAGTCAACAGGTAAACAAGAAGAGGAAAAATGTTAATAGTTCAAAATAATATATTGAAAACATTATATATTTCACCCATTTTTATACATGAATAGGCCTACTTCAATTATTTATGTGCCTAAATACAAAACCAAAAAGCCCCACTAAAAAAAAAAGTCTCAGATAATCAGAGTATGGGCAGAGTCCCGCTCATCTGTTCGTCACCTCATGTAAACAAAAGTTTAGTGTAAACATAAACAAAACCAGTGCGGGAACAGCGCGTTGCACATCAGTCAAAAGAAAAGTTAAATATTACTGTACTTGCGCTGTGAAGCCTGGGGTAACTCCTGTCTAACTTTTAAACTAGGGCTCCATTATCATAAAAGGGGGGAAAAATGTTTTTTAAAAAAATGTATAAGCACCTCACAAACTAGTTTAAGGTATGCAAGGCCAAAAAATGTATACACATAAATGTGTACCGGTAATCACGCACACAGACACAAACAAAGTTAAATTAATCCTAATCTCAAATTAAATCCTCAATCAATCCAGGACTAACCCAAGACTCAGCTCAAGATAGTCAACAGGTAAATGAGAAGAGAAAAAATTTTAATAGTTCAAAATAATATATTGAAAACATTATATATTTCACCCATTTTTATACATGAATACTTCAATTATTTATGTGCCTAAATACAAAACCAAAAAAGCCGCAATAAAAACTAAAAAGTCTCAGATAATGAGAGTATGGGCAGAGTCCTGCTCATCTGTTCGTCACCTCATGTAAAGAAAAGTTTAGTGTAAACAGAAACAAAGCCAGTGCGGGAACAGCGCGTTGCTCATCAGTCAAAGGAAAAGTTAAATATTACTTGCATTGTGAAGCCTGAGGTAAGGTGTCAATGAACTTCTGCGCCTCCTCCACAGAGCCCAGCCACTTTCTGTGTCCATCAGGTAAAGTCACGCGGAGTCGAGCAGGAAAAAGCAGAGCCGGTTTTAAACCCAGAGAATACAGCGCAGCCATCACTTTCTTCTATTCCACACGCTGGTTAAGGACTTTAGGGGTGTAATCCTCCACGATCCGCACCGGTTTCCCCTGGTATTCAAGTTTACCTCTGCGTCGAGCCTCCCGGATCATGAGCTCCTTCACCTGGACCCGGTGCACTCACAGGATAACCGGGCGCGGCCGCTGGTCCGAGGTGGGTTTCGGGGCAAGGGTTCGATGGGCCCGGTCCAGTTCGGGTGGAGAAGGAAGCGTGTCACGCCCGTAGATGTCACACAGCAGGTTGGAGAAGAAGTCTGTGGGACGTCCGCTCGCAATAGACTCCGGTAAACCCAGAACACGAATATTCTGCCGTCTGCTTCGACTTTCTAAATCCGCTAATTTAGATTTTAGTCTGGCGTTTTCCTCCTGAAGAGTTGAGCAGGTGTTTTCCTCCTCCGACATGCGCTGGCTCAGGTCGTTAGTGACAAGTTCCAGTGATGACACACGCTGGCTGTGTTCCTCCACCGCGAGCCGAGTTTGGTCCAGTTTGATATCCAGCTGATTGAAAGTTTGTTTGAACTCAGCTGACAGAGCCGCGCGGTGTTCCTCGAGCAGCGAGGTAATTGCCTGAAAACCCAGAAATATTCCTTTTAGTGCATGCGCAAATGAGCTACACTACGGATCGGGTTCCGTAACAGATTGGGGAATGACAAGCTGCCCTGCCTCTACTCAATCTCACCCCCATTAAATCCTTAATTGGTCTAAGTCAGTAGTGGGCAGCGGTGGGTATGCAGAACTGTGATGTCAAAATAGGCATTTGTGGCAGACAAAAATGTACAGTATATATTTCATGTCAGAATATGCTCTTATTGTGAAAGGGACAGAATAAAAAGAGAGCCGTTCAACGGTTGTATTTCAGTTGTTGATGAGCTGAGCTTGATGTTGGAAGACGTTAAGAATAAATCAAGACTCAAAATATTTTTCGTCTCTTTCTGCCAACTTCCACAATTGGTGTCCCCGAACATCTGAACATGTTTTCGAATGATATCTCATCAAATGCTGACGCTGCTTCTTCATCGGCCGTGTTTTCAGACCAAGTTTGTTGCCAGGCAGACGTTGCTCCAACTGCCGTTGGCTCTTCTCCTGCTGTCGCTTCATCTGCTGTGTTTGGGGCCATTATTAAGCTTCCAGAGTTCTGACAACTCAACCTGGAGCCATGGTTTCAGCATGTGGAAGCCAAGTTTCATCTCTGTGGGATAACCACAGACGAGACCACGTACTTTCACGTTGTTGCTGCTTTAGATTCCGGTTCCACCCGCCGTCTGATGGGTCTCCTGTGAGACCCACCAAGCACTAACAAGTACAGTGCGCTCAAGGAGAACTTACTGCGGCTTTACCAACTGGCTTGGGGGATTGCAAGCCCTTCAAGCTGATGGAGAACATGCTGGCGTTGCTTGGCTCAGGGGATGTTTCCTTCCTTTTTACACACCTGTTTCTTTGCTAGCTGCCTCCACCTGTTCGCACAGCACTGGCCAGTTCTCCACTGATCCGGACAAAGGATTATCGCTCCCTGGCTGAAGAAGCGGACTGGCTTTTGTTAGCTTCCAGGCACTACAGTGTTCAGGTACTTTTATCCGATGTGACTCGGGGGTGCTGTTGATGGCGTGGCTACGGTGACGGAGCGGCAGAAGGATGCCGTTCTTTGCTTCTACCACCGTCGGTTTGGAGTAAAAGCGAAGCGCTACATTCCTCCATGTTCATTTCTGTGTCAGGGAAACAAGAGAGCCTGGCGCTCGCTAGCAGCTCAGATAACCTGCTTTTCATCATGGATGAGGTTTCTGGACGGCGTTTCCTGGTGGACTCCAGTGCCCAGCAGAGCATTATGCCAGCTTCATCTACAGATACTTTGTGTCAAAGTACTGGACCCTCACTGGACGCAGATAATGGCACCCCCATTCAAACTTTTGGATCGAGATCCATGACTGTGTGTTTCAATGGATGTCAGTTTCAGTGGGACTTTGTAATAAAATAATAAATAAATAAATGTCACATTTTTGTCATCTGTGTATGTTTCCCATACAAGACGAAATTCGTCTCTGCATTTAGCCCAACCACCACCAGGTGGTGCAGTGGGCAGCCATAGAAAGCGCCCGGGGAGCTGGGGAAATAGGTGTGCACTCATAGACCCCCCAAGGTGTGTAGTGGCCGGGGTTCGAACCTGGGTCCTCCGGGTCCCAAGTCGGCAGCCCTGCCTCTACACCAATAGCTTCTGTGTCTGTACCTATTTTGGGTGCTGATTTTTTATGTGCTTTCAGGTTATTAGTGCATGTTGCTAATAGCTGCTTAATCGATGCTGTGTCTTTTGATACCCATCCCTGTAAACTTGGAGGTCCTGCCCATCAACCTCTTGCTAACATGCTTAACACAGGTGATGAGTATCAGCGTTTCTTGTCAGAATTTCCTGCTTTGACAGTTCCCACCTTTTCTGCTACTATAGTTAAACATGGGGTGGAACATTGTATCACTTCAATTGGTTCACTGGTTTTTGCACGAGCACGCCACCTAGATACCACTAAGTTAGCAATAGCCAAGGAGGAGTTTGTTAACATGGAGCGTCTTGGCATTGTGAGTTGTTCCAAAAGTCCATGGGCATCTCCCTTGCACATGGTACCAAAGGCAGATGGGGGTTGGTGACCCTGTGGGGATTTTCAGCGCCTTAACAATGCAACCAGTAATGACAGATACCCAATTCCTCACATTCAAGATTTTTCTGCCTGCCTGGCAGGGGCAACAGTTTTTTCGAAGGTAGATTTGGTGCGGGACTACCATCAGGTTCCTGTGCATCCCTCAGATGTACCAAAAACTGCAGTTATCACATCTTTTGGTCTTTTTGAGTTTTTACGGATACCCTTCGGCCTTAAAGATGCAACACAGATGTTCCAACGACTTATGGATTCGGTCCTGCAGGGTATGCCGTTTTCTTTTTGTCTATTTGGATGATATATTGGTGGCTAGTCCTTCGGTGGCAGAACACATGGTGCATCTTCGCCAGCTGTTTGTTCAGCTCAGTGAGTATGGCCTGATTGTTTATCCAGCTAAATGCCAGTTTAGTCTGCCTGTTGTTGAGTTTCTGGGACACAGAGTGTCTGCTCAAGGGGCAGTTCCCCTACTGCCAATGTTGAAGCTGTGTTAGTTTTTCCATGCCCTCCCTCATTGAAGCCCCTGCAGTAGTTTTTGGGGATGGTGAACTTTTATAACCGTTTCATCCCACGGGGAGCTCATCTTATGCACCCCTTGTATGAAGCACTTAGAGGCAAAAAAGGGGACCAGCAAATAGAGTGGACACCCGAGAGGGTACAGGCATTTGATGATGCCAAAGAGGCTTTGGCTAATGCTGCATTTTTGGCCTATCCATCTCCATCAGCTCCTGTGGCTCTGACAGCTGATATATCCGATTATGCAGTTGGGGCAGTTTGCGAACAATGGGTGGATGGCGCATGGTAACCCCTTGCATTTTTTAGCAGGAAAGTTGGGATGCTGAGAAAAAATCATAGTACCTTTGATAGGGAACTGCTCGCTCTTTTTCTGGCAATGCGCCATTTTTTCATTCATTCAACCTTTATTTAGTCAGGTAAATCTTTTGAACCTCAAGGGCTCATTTACGAAAGCGACCTGCTAAAACTAAAGAACAATGAACAGCAGTGGTAGAATTTCCTTAAACAATAAACAATAAACAAACAAACAATAAACAATAGAAAACAAAAGAGAGAAAAAAAACAAAAGAAAGTTTTTTTTTTTTTTTTTTTACAAAGTATCAAAAAACTAGCAAAACATTATAAGGTAGACGTATAAAATCAAAGACAGGAACAGATCTGCATTGGTTTTTGCCAGGATTCCAACAGATTCTGAAAACCATTTAGAGAAGTCAAGGTCGAGAGCTTCAGATCTTTTTGTAAGATATTCCATGAAGCAGGAGCGGAGTAGGAGAAGGCCCTTTTTCCAAGTTCAGTCCTCACTGACGGAACACTGCAGGTAATCATGTCCTGAGAGCGCACACTGTAGCTGCACTCACGCAAAGACATGTAGGAGGAGATGTATGAGGGCAGCAGACCAAGAAGTGATTTAAAGATGAAAATGTACCAGTGGAAGAGTCTGCGTGAGGTTAATGATGTCCAGTTAACCAGTGAATACAGGGTGCAGTGGTGGGTACGATAATCACAACCAGTTATGAATCTTAGTGCACCATGATAGACAACATCCAACATCCGCAGGGTGCTTGTAGGAGCATTCATGTAGAGAATGTCACCGTAATCAATGGAGGGAAGGAAAGTCACAGACACAAGGCGTTTCCTGACATTCAGTGATAGACATGATCTGTTTCTGAAAAAGAAACCCAGTTTAACTTTCAGTTTCTTCACTAGGTTTTCCACGTGGAGTTTAAAAGAGAGATGTGAATCAATCAGGATACCCAGATATTTATAGGAATCAACAAACTCAATAGGGACACCATTTGAAGAAAAAATCAGAGGAGGATCTGCTGGAACCGCCTTCCTATTTGAAAAAAACATCCCTTTTGTTTTATCAGCATTTAGGACAAGTTTGAGACGGAACAAATCTGACTGGATGATGTCAAAAGCAGATTGCAGTAACAGGAAAGCCTTAGCAACTGTTTTAGCTCGGCAGTAAACAACTGTATCATCAGCATAGAAATGTAAGGATGCATCAGGGATGCAGTGACCTACATTAGCTATGTAGATTGTAAAGAGAGTGGGTCCTAAAACTGAGCCTTGTGGTACACCATTTTTAACTGTTAAATAGCTGGAAGAAGTACCGTTATGTTGAACACATTGCCTCCGATTGGAAAGATAGTTAGAAAACCAACCGATGGTGTGATCAGAGAAACCGATTTCTGAGAGCTTATGACACAGGATGTTATGATCCACAGTGTCAAAAGCTTTAGACAGGTCTAAGAAAAGTGCAGCACAATAGTCCTTAGCATCCAATGCTTCAACAACATCATTCAGAACCTTCAGAGAAGCAGTTGTTGTGCTGTGTTTTTTCCTGAAACCAGATTGATGGAGAGGTAAGATGTTAAATGAGTCCAGATAATTTTTGATCTGGGAGTTTATCAGTTTTTCTTGAACCTTGGCTAAGATGCAGAGTTTAGAGATCGGTCGATAATTGTTCAGTGAGGTGGGGTCACCTCCCTTCAGCAAAGGAAGAACAAATGCTGTTTTCCAAGCATCCGGAATGGTGTTTTGGCTTATGGACAGATTAAAGATGTGGGTCACAGGGACTGTGATGATATGAGCAGCCAGCCTTAAGAAATAAGGTGGAAGTTCATCTGGACCTGCAGATTTTTTTGGATCAAGATCATTTAACAGTTTATTTACCTCACTGACTGAGAACGGAGAAAAAGAGAAGGTGTGATTAACAGATGGTTGACTTGTAGAAGGGATTTGATTTGTAGAAGTTTGATTATTAGATAAAGTGGCTGATTTTCCGTTTGTAACTGTGTCAAATAATGAACTAGAAGCAACAAAATGTTTATTGAAACAGTTCAGGATCTCGTGCTTATTTGACACAGGAACAGAGTCAACAAGAAATTGTGATGGGAGGTCAGATGATTGGGGGGTGCCTGAGAGAGATTTAATGGTTTTCCAGAATTTTTTTGGATCATTTAGATTTTTGGAGGTCTGAGATAAGAAGTAGTTACGTTTTGCGGCTTTGATGGCAGTTGTGCATTTATTCCTTAGCTGCCGAAATTTCAACCAATCAGTGTCTGAGTGTGATTTTCTTGCTGCGGCCCAAAGATGATCTCTCCAGTGTAGGAGATCAGCTAGTTCAGGAGTAAACCAGGGGCTGTCTCTGCCCTTTATCCTGAACTGCCGGAAAGGAGCGTGTTTGTTTACAAAGAGAATGAAATTTCCGGTTCATGCTAGAAGGCAGGGACTTTACTGCTTTTGTGGACCATAAGCCTCTCACTTTTGCTATGGCAAAAGTTTCTGAACCATGGTCGTCATGACAACAAAGGCATTTGTTTGCCATTTCAGAGTTTACCACAGACATTCATCATGTGGCTGGCAAGAATAACCTGGTGGCTGACTGTCTATCTAAAGCAAGGGTTGCTTCTATACATTTAAGAGTTGATTATCTCGCCATGGCTGTAGATCAACTGACATACCTGGATATTCTGGCCTTTGAGGCAGCTGAATCCAGTTTACATTTGGAGGAAGTTTCCTTTCATGAGTGTGGTGCAACCCTTTTTTGTGACGTCTTGACTGTCAAGCCTCGACCTCTGGTTTCTAGTTGCTGGCGTCGGCGGGTTTTTGATGCAGTTAATTCCCTTTCACACCCGAGAGTGAAAGCTTCATTAAAACTAGTAGGGGCAAAGTTTGTATGGCCAGGGCTCCGTAGAGATGTACGCACATGGGCAGCTTCCTGTTTAACTTGCCAACATGCCAAGGTGAAGCGGCACACTAAGGCTCCACTAGAACAGTTTTCTATACCCCAAGGGAAGTTTGAACATGTGCATATGGATTTAGTGGGCCCACTTCCACCTTCCAGAAGTTTTACCCATCTCTTAACTATGGTGGACAGAACCACTCGGTGGCCAGAGGCAGTTCCTCTGTCATCAACCACTTCGATTGATGTGGCTCGGGCATTTATCTCTTCCTGGGTGTCCCGATTTGGTGTGCCATTGGACTTAACTTCTGACAGGGGTCCCCAGTTCACCTCAGAGTTGTGGACTGCAGTGGCAGAGAGACTTGGAGTTAATAATAATAATAATAATAATAATGAATTCAATTTATAACGCACTTTTCATTAATGAAAATCTCAAAGTGCTACAAGGAGCAACAGAATTAAATGACAATAAAACAGACAATAAAACAAATAATAAAACATTTAAAATCAATAACAATATCAGCTAAGATCAAAAGTAGAATCATGAGGAGGTAGAGTATGCTCGGTCGAAAAGAAAGGTCTTCAAGTCGCTCTTAAAGTCAACCACAGACTGTGGGGCTCTTAGACAGTCAGGAAGAGAGTTCCACAGGCGGGGGGCAGCCACACTGAAAGCCCGGTCTCCCATGGTCCTTAATTTGGTTCTCGGAATGTGAAGGAGATTGCTGTTCTGTGACCGCAGCGAACGGGTGGATGAGTATGGAATAAGAATATCCTTCAGATAATCTGGTGAAGTTCCGTGTAAGCATTGATGTGTAATGAGAGCAGTTTTGTACTGAATTCTGTAGGCAACAGGAAGCCAATGAAGGTTATGGAGAATGGGCGTAATATGTTCAAATTTACGAACTCTCAACAAGATCCTTGCTGCACTGTTTTGAATATATTGAAGTTTCTGAAGGTTTTTGCCAGGGATTCCAATAAACAGGGAGTTGCAGTAGTCGAGCCTGGAGGAGACAAAAGCATGGACGAGCTTCTCAGCATCGGAAAAAGTTAGGGATGGGCGAAGTCTGGAGATGTTTCGAAGATGGAAGAAGCAAGTTTTAAACAGAAGCTTAATGTGATTTTCAAATGTAAGATGGAGTCCATTTTTATTCCAAGATTAGTAACAGAGGTGGAGAGGGGGATGTCTTGTCCAGAAAAGGAAAGTCTTGTTATAGGAGATGTTTGTACCTGGTGAGGGGTGCCAATCAGTATGGCCTCAGTCTTGGAGCAGTTTAATTGAAGAAAGTTCTGATTCATCCATGCCCTAATTGCCTCCAGGCAGGCAGAGAGGGCAGTGAGTGAAGATGGAGATGACAAGGTGGAAGATGAGGATGCTCCAGTCCTGATGTAAAGCTGTGTATCGTCGGCATAACAGTGAAAAGAAATGTTGAACTGATTAATAATTTGACCTAAAGGCAGCATGTAAAGGGAAAACAGCAGGGGCCCCAGAACCGACCCCTGAGGGACACCACAGGAGACACAAACTGTCTGGGACGTGGCGTTGCCAAGACTAACACATTCCAGCCTATTGGAGAGGAAAGATTTGAACCAGTCCAGGACTGTGTCGCAGAGACCGACCTCCACATGAAGACGGTGGAGGAGGATATTATGGTCCACAGTGTCGAAGGCTGCAGTGAGGTCAAGGAGGACAAGGATGGAGGGAGAGCCAGTGTCAGCAGCCAAGAGGACATCATTGGTAACCCTCAGCAATGCAGTCTCTGTACTGTGAGCTGCCCTAAATCCAGACTGGAACTTCTCATACAGGGAGTGTTGTTGTAGGTGATCCTGCAGCTGAGCAGCAACAGCTTTTTCCAGCACTTTAGACAGAAAAGGGAGGTGTGAAATTGGGCGGTAATTAGAAAAAATGTCGGGATCCAAATTAGATTTTTTCAGAAGAGGCCTAATGATGGCGGTTTTTAGAGGCAGTGGAACATGACCAGATTGTAGAGACTGATTTATTATTTGAGTGATAAGTGGGCCTATTGCAGAATGATTGGTTTTTATGAGAGAAGAGGGGAAAGGATCCAGGGCGCAGGATGAAGGCTTCATTTTCTTGATGATGGCCTCCACCTCACTCTGAACAACTTCGTCAAAGCTGTTTAGGGTCCCAGAATGCAGACGGGTGGGTGGCACACTGAGAACGGGGAGGTTGTGGAGCTGAGATCTGATAGTGTCAACTTTGGTTTTAAAAGATGAAAGAAACAGGTCACATTTTTGAGCAGAGTCCTCAAGAGTTTGCTTAATGGGATTAAGCAGACGAGTGATTGTGGAGAAGAGCTGTTTGGAGTTTCCAGGGCAGGTGTTGATGATGTTAGAATAATATTTGGAGCGTGCTTCTTTAAGAGAATAGGCGTATGCTTTTTGATGTTCTTTATATGCCTGCTTATGCACAGACAGACCAGATGATTTTACACGTCTCTCAATAGCACGGCCAGTTGCCTTCATCTTGCGCAGCTCATCAGTGTACCAAGGAGCTGAGCGCGAGAAAGACACCAGTCTTGTCTTTAAGGGGGCGTGTAGGTCCAGGAGCTCCCGAAGAGATTGGTTGTAGTAATCCACAGAGTCATCTGCAGAAGGATGATTGACAGCGGTCAGGGTGTGAAGATCAGCAGACAGAACATCAGGGGAAATGTTTTTAAGGTCACGGAACTGGATGGGTCGTTTTGGATTTGAAGCAGGCGAAGATGAAGGCACTTCCAGGGAGATGACCCTATGGTCTGAGACACCCAGGTCATATACAGATAAGTTATTGATGAGTACAGTGTCTGTAATCACCAAATCCAGAGTATGCCCCCTGCTGTGCGTAGGGGCGTCAACATGTTGAGTGAGATTAAGAGAGTCCAGAAGAGACTTAAAATCTGTTGCCAGAGGTGAAGAAGAATTGTCCACGTGGATATTCAAGTCGCCAAGAAAAATAGTCTTCACAGGGGAGGTGCAGAAAAAAGTGAGAAGGTCATGCATCTCTGAGTTAAATGAAACATGCGGTTTGGGAGGTCTATAAATTAATATAACATTCATCAGGAGTGGGGCTTTGAAGCTGAAAGCCAGACATTCAAAAGAGGAAAAGTCCTGAGAAGACAGATGAGACAATTTTAAATTACTGCGATAAATTACAGCCAGACCACCACCGCGGCCAGTGCTGCGGGCTCTCTGCAGATAACTGTATCCAGAGGGACAAGCTTCATTCAGAGAACTGAACACGTTTGGTTGGTGCCACGTCTCTGTAAGACACATGAGGTCCAAGTCCTTCTCCAGAATGTGATCATGAATTAAACATGACTTGTTGGAAAGAGACTGCACATTGAAAAGTTCTAATTTAATACCAGTTGGAATAGGAGCTTTTTGAACCGGTTTAAGCAGACTGAAGTCCACTCCACGTTTTCCTCGCCACTTCGTGCGCAGAGGACTACAAAGGCCTACAGACGCAGCGTTCTGATGACGCCATCGAGGTGCGACACGTCTCTCAGTCCAGACAGCACTAATCGAATCAGAGTTCGCTTGAGAAAAAACAGTTTTCTTTCGAGAGCTTCTATGGATGTAACGAGGTCTACGCAGAAGTCCCAGTTGTTTGATGGTGGAAATAGAAGGAGGAATGGAGCAGTTGTTAAGTTCAAACAACTGCGAAGCGGAATAGGTCAACATCCACGAGCCGGAGGAGGCTAACACAGAGCTAGCCGCTAGCAGCAGGCCCACGGCTCCGAGAAAGATATACAAGAAGCAGAGAGATGTAACTCGAACGAGCATTACCTTGAAGGAGTACAGGAGAGAGTCCAGAACAGTCCAGAGGACACAGGAAGTTGAGAGAGGCAGCAGGTAAGCGAACAATAAGTGCAGCTACGTGATACTCGAAGCTAAATTCGTGTTGAAGCTAGCGGGAGCTAGCAGCCCCTACTAATATTAAAATTCCGGTTAGACTAGTAAAGTTTACTATCTAATGACTCCAGCAAACAAGTCAAATCTTGGCTTCGCCACGATCTCCCATCCTGAGCAAGCACAATGGCATCAGTGGAAAGGAAAAACTCCCTTTTAGAAGGAAGAAACCTTTAGCAGACCCAGGCTCAGGACAAGCGGTCATCTGCTTTGACCGGCAACTTATAATGTTTGCAGATCCACAACGCAGTCAGAAAAGACAGTTGCTCTAAAACTAACTAATTAAAACACAAAACTTAATCACAGAAAGGTAGAAAGGTTCAAAGAAAGGTAGAAATGTCCACACAGGTGCTGTACACAGGCTTGCGCCTGCCGCACTCTGCGTTCAAGAAAGGTAGAAAAGTTCAAAGAAAGGTAGAAATGTCCGCGTCCGCTTGTACAGGTGCTGTACACAGGCTTACGCCTGTCGCACTCTGCAGTCGAGAAAGGTAGAAATGTACAACAAGGCTCGG
>JBBPBX010017414.1:0-12132 GCA_038048925.1 Garcialebias charrua
ATATAGCACATTTAGTATGTTATAGTGCAGCGTGACACGTGAAATGTCCGACTGCCTCGTTAACAGCGACAACTGGATCCAGGCAGCTGGCTCTCTTCCAACACAGATGCAGGTGTAGAATAATTAAATATGAGAATCAGAATATATTCCATCAGCTATAGAAAGTGGTGCGTGTGTCCACTGTCCAGTCCACCACCATTGTTAAAATGCCGGCTGTCTGCGCGTGCGTGCTGCGTGCATGTGTTCAAACAAAAGCTCCGCGGGAGATGTTTACATTATCAACGGGGGGTCGGCGAAAAAGTTCCACCTTGAGAGCAGGGTTCAAAAACCATCGGAGTCATCGAGGGGGGCCAGCAGCGTCGTGTAGGCGATAAGCAAAGTCGCAAAGAGAAAGTAGCGGTTCCACTCAAAATACGCGCCGTGTAAACTGGCCCTTCCTCTGGAAGGGAAGGAAGACGTGACGCAGACAAAGTGACAGGTTTAGCATCTACAATTTTTTTATACCTGAATAGCAGTTTAGCATAAGTGAAGCCAATTTTTTTAGTAAGCAGAATATGGGTTAGCTAACTTTTTAGCTAGCTGTGCCCACCACAGCTTTTACAAAATGTTAAGAAAAAAATGAAAAATCACACGTACAGTGTCACAACGTACATTCATGCATTTTAGCCACATGAAGCTTGATTATAGTAAAATTAATTTAATTGATCGTATTTTTTAACATAAAAATAATGCTTTTAATCATTGAGTATTGGCTAAACTACTTTCTGCAGACAGAACAAAACAGTAGACACTTGAACATGTTCACTGCCTCGTTTGGACAACGTTTTTACTCCTACGATGCTCATCAGGTGCTCCGGTGTGTTACTGCTGTAAATCACACCAGCATGGCAATTCACTGACCTTTATGTCCTGTCTCTCCCCCATCAGGGAAAATGTGTTCTCATTAATAGTTTATTGCCTCCTTCCTTCACCCTGTTTGTTACATTGATTCACCTCTTTTTTTTTTCTCTCCTTCACACTTTTTGCTTTCAGGTATTTGGCCTGCACTCATTTACACCAAAGGCTTGTCATTAACCTTGGCAGAAGTTACTTTTCTTTTCCTTTGCTTTATGTCTCTCTCTCATTCACCCCCACAAGTTATGTTGCAAATTTATCTCCTTTCCTTAAAGTTACCATTTCTGATCCCTACTTAACCCAATAGTCCCAACACATAGTACAGTATCATTTTTGTGTCTTCATTCTTTCAAAACATTAGCTCTTTTTTCTCTTTGATATAACTTCAGTGGGCTAAAAGTAGACAGTAGGAAAGTGAAAAATAATAAAAAAGAGCCCTCAGGGAACGAGTTTTATGAGGTGCAAAAAATGAAGTTGGTAAAAAAGAGCCTGATTCTGGGTCATTGTTTCAGTGCTTCAAGTGCATTGCAAAGGACAGAAAATCAATCTGATTTGCTTTTAATAAAGAGCAATACATGATAAGAAGACATGCTTGGCTCAGATCAAAATAATTCATAGCTATATTGCTCATATAATTTTTTTTATACAGTATTAACTTGCATCACCACAGTCTGCAGTGTATGGATTTTAGAGGGAAATTGACTTGCGACAAGAAATAATCATGCATTGGAGGAAGAATGTTATTGGTTTTCTCCTGTAGAATTGAGATAAAAGTACAATGTGCACTGATCTGGTGATGCTGGAATCAGTTTCTTGGCAAGCAAAAAACAATGTTCCTTGAAATTTTGTCTCAGTAATGGCAAGAATATAATAATGATGAGGCTGCATCGATGAAACAATCCTGCTGTTATGGTATATTGGAGACTTAATGGATGCAAAAAGATGAATGTTGAGCTAAACTGTCTTGTTTTTAATAATTTTGTTTAATAAGTAGCAATTCAGACACAAATAATGACTACACACATTGTTGCTTTGCTTTATGTTTTGTAACACTATAATCGGCTGAAAATGTACAGATTTAAAACGATTGTGCTTTGTTTGAACTGCAGTGATGCCAAATGCCTCTGAGGTTTTTCAATTAGACCTGAAAATATTTCTTTCTCCCACCTCCTGAAATGAACAGAACATGATCCTCGTGCTGACATATGAGTTTAGTTAAAGGGAGTGTAGTGAGTTTGTGCAAAAAAAATAAAATAAACAAATTTCCATTAATTTAGTTGGGATTCTAATGAGATAAAAAAACTTGTGGAAACTTGTACTGATCATGTTGTGATATAAATAAAATTTCCCCTAAAAAATTATTGATGAAAAATGTAACATATAAACATGTTCTATATTTTTTCTTAAAATTTATAAAAATATGTTTTATTAAAATATGATTATAATTATAGAAAGTATGTAAAATATTTTGTATCTGTCCTTTGATTAAATGTGGAAGATGGGGTGACTTCCTGAATGAAAACATATTTGGATTATATTATATTTTGTCTGCCAATTCTTTTCTAGTGGCAAATTGAAGTTCAAAACAACAACAACAACACTTAAAAAAAAACAAACAAACAGAAACTCCTCCTTATCATTTAGAAATGACTAAAACCAAAACTTGGAAAATGTAAAAAAAAAATTACTAATAAAAAAATATGCATATACCAACTCATGACAAAAAAACACCTACATTTATTTATTATTTATTTATTTTATTTTTACATTTTAGGATGCCTGTTCCACCATGATAAAAAAAAAATGCATAAATGGATAAACAGTAAGTTTCAGTTTCACTTTATTAATATTGTCATTTAAACCATTACACTACGAGAACAAAAAAACACAAGGACTCGGAGTATACTATGATTTAAACAATAAATAAAATAAATTGCAAATAAGAAATAAGATGCTGTAACATGAAAATAATATAATAAAAAATAGATGTTTGACACAAATAAAAATGATGTTCATTACTAAACTAAACTAAAAACCCAGGATTTTAGAAAAAAATGACATCAGGAAGATCAGGAGAAATCAGGAAGAAGAAAAAACAGGTCTAAATTAGAAAATAATGAAACTGTATTTCAACCTGGAAAGACTCACATGGAAAGAGAAGAATACAATTAACAGGTTTTATTGACTATAGAGTTCTTTGGCGCTCGGGCCCCGGCGGAGGGCATGCATGCCGGACCGCTGAGAGCTTGAATGTCTGGCATGGGGAGATAGATTATGGATATCTCTCTCCCCACCCCACCCCTCTCATCCTGAGCAAGCATGAAGCGACAGTGGGAAGGAAAAACTCCCTCATGGGGGAGAAACCTCCAGCAGAACGAGGCTCAGGACAAGCAGCCATCTGCCTTGACCGGCTGGGTTGTAGGGGAACAGGAAGCAGGAACGTACACAGACGTAGGTCCAGGATGGAGGTGAGCAGGATTTTCTCCGGTGGCACAGTCGGGACAAAGAAAGGGGAGAACTGAGGATCTTGAAACCACGGGTGGAGACGGGGAGGTGGAGGGATGCAACGAGCTAGCAAACAGGAAGGGCTGATGAAAGGACGGCCTTAAATGCAGGCGGACGTTGATGGGAGATGCGGGACAGCCGGTAAGTCATCCATCTTGAATTTGCGACAAGTCTTCATTAAATTTAAAACTTAGGCTTCAAATCCTGTGTAAAAATGAAGTTTGGGTGTATTTTGTTTCCAAAATGTGCACATTTAAATGAACTCAGGTCTTGAGTATGTCAGACAAAGCATTAAACAGCAGGGTGAAGTTATTGACTCACTCCACCTCTTTTAACTGGCATCCCTCATCTGAGACATAATATTATGAGGAAAGCTGTAAATGCATGGTAACAAAGGTGTTTAGTTGCATTTTGACCAATTTATGAATTATTACTTTTTTTCCTAACCTCCTTAAGATTTCTATCAGGACATGATTAAGTGGTGCACACAAACACAATCAAGACGCATGTGACACAGCATCGTAATGAGAAATTTGTTGACAGAGAAACAAAACACTGCAAATCACAAAACCATGACAATCTCAACAGGTGCTTCAGCCAGAGGGACAAAAACCCAAAATCTTAATGAACTAACAGCACTGATAAGATGATGCAGATATGTTGAGTTTCAAGGTAAATGTTCTTGCAAACATGCTCTGGCACGTAAAAAATCTGTTGATTTCTACAACGTTTGTAGTCACCAATTCAGCTGCTTAAGGAAATCGTCAACCCCTCAAGTTCATTCCAGTGAATCAAAATCCAACCAATACTTTAATCGCCTCCTCTGTTATCGCCCAGTCAATAAACTGGTCCTCATTCAGTTTGACAAGCATCTGCATGGGGAGAAAGGCAATCGCTTAGCACTGGCAGGTATATGATATTGATTGGGACGAGATAAGGCTTGTCCTATCCAATCATGCAGGGGAGATTGGGCCTATGAGGTTTAGGGCTGGAGCCAATCCAGTGTCTGCACAGCCACTCAAGCAAAAAGAAGCAATAATGAAGAGTGTGGAGAAGCTGGGGAGCAAATAAACAGACAATTTGTCCTTCCTGTTAGGAGGAGTGTGGGATGCAGAGCAAAAAGAAGTGAATGTTAGAAAGCTGGAAAAAGGGAAAATATTTGTTAGCTAAAATTGGCTTTGTTTACCTTTTTGTGTTGATAATTATCTAATTTGAGATGGTAATGGATAGATGGATACCAAAAACGGCTGCGGTAGCTCAGTGGTCAGTGCCGTGGTCTTGTGACCCATAGGTTGTGGGTTTGAGCCCAGGTTGTGCCAGGAAGGGGATCAGGCATAAAACAAATGTCAAACCTTTCATGTGAGTTTGCTCGCAGTGCCAACCCCTGAACAAGGGAGCAGCTGAAAGAAACTTTTAAAACAGATACCAAAAGATTGAACAAAAGTAGAAATCTGAGCAACTTGTTCAAATTCATTGTGTCTTATTGCCACACTGTCTGAAGAACAAGGCAACATTTAAAATACAGACCAATGTTTAATCATAGGTGAGCTTCCTGGTGTTGTTCAGAAATTCAGAAGGTTATGTGACCTCTTGTTCTGGTCCCTTATAATTCCAGAGGTCTTCAGCTGAAGTGTTTTGCAATCAGGATTTTTTTTTTTTAATTTATTATTTATTTATTTATTTTTATGTTTTGGGCAGTACGGTGGTGCAACTGGTAGAGCTGCTGCCTCTCAGGGAGCAGGTTACCCTGGTTCAAATCCCAGTCCGGGGGCCTTTATGTGTGGAGTTTGCATGTTCTCTCTGTGCATGCATGGGTTTTCTCCTGGTACTCTGGTTTCCTCCCACAGACCAGTCCGGTCACCCCAGTCATTTGAGAAAATCGTCCTTTCTTATAGCTTAAAAACAGTTTCAAATGATTGGGGTGGCTGGTGGGGTGGCCAAAAAAATAATCTATGGTGACCAAGGTCACCATTGGTCAACCCCCTGGCTCAGCTGTTTTGCCTGATGGTGGATAAAATTGATCCCTTTGCTTACAATGATCTGTCACTCTGAATTGCTTTAGACAAGCAAAAGAAAAAGAAAAAAGAACATCTTCCTCTGTTCTGCTACACAGTGTAACTCCTACCCACTTGAACATCTTGCGCCCAAAGCATCAAGGTTTACTTGCATTCCCTGGTCAATTCTAGTCCAAAAGCACACTAATCTCGTGAACATTTGTTATTCAAGTCCCTCAGCGACAGGGGATGTCAGCAGTGTTGTTTTGGGTACCCTAAAGGCGAGCTCCACACCAGCCCTGAGTCCATAAACTGTCCAAATACGGTTGCTCATAATTTTGCAGTCACTCTTACCAGCTCAGTGAGATAATACTCACCTGAATATCCAGTACAGTACAAGCACACACAGTACTTTCCTCTTTCACATGTATTCCTTCCTTTTTTTTATGTGCTTGTAATTTTGCATTTATCTCTTTAATTTCCGCTCACTCGTTTCTCTGCACGTTTCTCTTGTCCCTTCTGTCTGGTTCGCTTTTATCTCAGTGATTTCTGACAACATAACATGGCCCACAGTCATGTCAGCAGGGCCTAATCAATACTAATTTAATGAGTCACTTTAGAGGTGAAAGAGGATTTGGTGAGTGTGTGGTCAACATTACAAGGTGCTTTCACATTTCAATTGTATATTTTAAGTTTCAGTACAAATTAAAAGGACCTTAGGGAAACGTTAGCTGATATGAACTTTATAAACAGTTACTTGTTTATTTATTTCTGATTGAGAACAGTATATTACATTAGATGAAAATATGTTGTTTGTACTCTGCATACAAGTGGTTACACATAAATTTATATTAAAAATGTGTTATTTTTCTGGTTTTCATACAAGTACATCTAGTTCACCTGTGCACCAGATGATATAACTTATAAAGATGTCTGCATTCACCTGATGCAATCAGTTGTATTGATAATGAATAATATATATTTTTTATGGCTTTTTATGCATTTTATACAATATCATGGGAAATGTGAATATGTCCAAAATGAGCATGAAATGTATACCTTACAAAAAGGAAACACATATTTGACAAAATACCAGGATTGTGGTTAATGCTGTTCTACTACACGTGTGTTTGTTCTATGTTGAAATTTATCTATTTGTTAGGGGAATGTAATGAAGTCCTGTAAAGCATGTTTGTAGAATAGATTTGTCGTGAGGCTGCAGACATAAATCCACCTTCAGAGCTGCTCTCTTTGCACAGTTTGTCTGTTGAACTGCATCAAAGCCAAATGTTTAGTGAGGTTCATTTGTTTAAATAAGAGTACGAACAGCTCAATGGATAAATAGATAATGACCTGGCCTTCTGCCAAGCTCACTTCCTGTAGAACTAACTGAATCTGAGTTGATGAAGCATGGTGGGGTGTACGGACTCCCATTGATGATTCGTCTCATCCCGACGCCTGCGGATTGGATTTCTGACTGGAAAACACTGTTGTAACAGCAGATGTGAAACGGAGAGAAATGCATCCTCACATCTCTGTGACATAAGGGACAATTTACAAGATTTCAACTTACATAAAATTGGTATGTTTCCAATTCCAATATATACACAGTATATATATACAGTATATATATAAAGAGAGAGAGAGCACATGAGTGAAATTAAATGTTTTCATGTATTTTTAAATTAACCTCTAAATAAGTCAGAATAAGCTTTATTATCATTACACCGAGATACAACAAGAATATGTCCGTACAGTCGTCTGAAAGATGGGCAGAGTGCACGTAGCTGCTGCTCTTTAAGAGCGCAACCTTCTTATCCATTTCAGAATACATAGAAAAAAAGGACAAAGCCACGAGGAGAGGATAGTGTCATTACAAAAAAGATCTCTTCACACCTTGTTCTAACTGAACATGATTTAAGACATTAAAAAAATCTCTGCCAGCAAGCACATTTATGAATGTTACATGTCAGAGAGTCAGAGTCAGAGAGTCTTTATTGTCATTTGCACCGCATGTGGTACATGAGATGAAAACGAGATTATGTACACGAGGTCCCAGTTACATCCAACAACAAATGAAAGAGAAAAACAGTAATAACATCGAGAACTAACTAAGAAAAACATCAACTAGTAATACACTAAGCCTAATATAGTGGGAATAAACAGCAGCACGAACATGAGTTTGTATGAGCAGATGGTCACAGATGGTCACAGATGAACACAGCAACAAGAAAACATATCAGCATCACCATGATGTGATATTTTGCAGTGTTTATTTTAATTTTATTTTTATTTATTCATGAGTCTAACAGCCTCAGGGTAGAAGCTGTTCCTCAGTCTAGTGGTTCTACACTTGATGCTCCTCAACCTCCGTCCTGAGGGGAGTGGGGCAAAGAGTGAGTGTGCTGGATGAGTGAGGTCTTTCATGATACAGGTGGCTCTTTTCCTGCATCTAGAGGTGTAAATGTCTGTGATGGTGGGGAGACTGACTCCAACAGACTTCTGTGCAGCCTTCACCACTCTCTGCAGAGCTTTTCTTTCTTCAACTGTGCAGCCTCCATGCCACACGTTGATGCTGGAGCACAGGATGCTCTCCACTGCACACCTGTAGAACGAGGTGAGAACTGGGCTGCTCAGGCCGGCTCGTCTCAGCCGTCTGAGGAAGTAGAGTCTCTGATGACCTTTCTTGATCAGGCTGGTGGTGTTGTTGCTCCAGCTGAGGTTATCATTCAAGTGTACACCCAGGTATTTGTAGCTGGAGACCACTTCCACTGCAGACCCACCTATTATCAGTGGGGCATGGGTGTGTTTGTTCCTTCTGAAGTCCACAATCATCTCCTTTGTCTTCTTCACATTCATGTGAAGATTGTTCTCTTTGCACCAGCTCTCCAGATGTTCCACCTCCTGTCTGTAGCTGGACTCATCATTGTTTGTGATGCATCCCACCACCGCTGTATCATCTGCAAACTTAACAATATGACAGCCTGGAAGTGTGGCTGTACAATCATATGTGAGCAGAGTGAACAGAAGGGGGCTCAGCACACATCCCTGAGGAGAGCCAGTGCTGAGGGTTATGGTGGAGGAGGAGAAGTTGTGGATCTTCACGGACTGTGGTCTGTCTGTTAAGAAGTCTAGTATCCAGTTACAAATAGAGGGGCTTAGTCCAAGTGTAGATAGTTTGTCTATCAGAGTTTGGGGGATCATGGTGTTGAAGGCAGATGTGAAGTCCACAAAGAGCAGACGCACGTATGAGTCCTTCTGATCCAGGTGGGTGAGAGCAGTGTGGACCACGGAAGAAATGGCGTCCTCTTCCCACACAGCCACACAGGGGGAGACAGGCAGGGGAGAGAGAAAGGAGAGATCTGATTTTCCTCGTATTTTTTTGTAGAAGCATCTTCTGTTCTTCTGTAAAAAATGTCAGAGAAATCTTTAATCAGATTTTCTTTTTGTCACGAATATCTTTTTTTGTTTGTTTTGCTTGTTTATAAATTAGCATTTGGCAAAGATCCGTTCTTCTGTAGGAACTCATCCGCTGCACCGTCTGCTGTGCTTCCTGTAGTTTCCATAAGCTGCAGACTTACGGGGGACATTTCCTCTGGATTAAAAGGATGATTTCATTAGCCTTTCGCTGGTGTCAGGTTTCATTTTAGGGATTAAATCTAGCAGATTGGAGACCAAGTCTATTCTCCGGCATGTCATTAATGTCTAATAGCACAAGAAATGTAATTTAAAAAGCACGTCTTTCTGATTACAAAGCAAATGTGTGCTTTGCTCTTTAAGACCATAAAATGGGCTTTGATCACTGTCTCTGATCCAAGGTTTAGGTTTAGGCCTCACCCCTGTGGGCAGAGCCACATGAAGTGCAGCTCAAGAAGGTTAGCAACTTTCTTCTTGCTACTCTCGTTGTTGATCAACTTTTGTTCAAGCTCTGTTATCGGTAATTGTTGCTGAAGCTGCACTCAGTCCCACGGCACATCTCGCTCCTTCTCAGGGGAGCGGTAGCTCGGAGATCTGACTTCAGCAGCAACGAGGATGCTTTTCTTCTCCTTTTTTACCCGCCTTGCAGGACATTTGAGTGCCATCACATCAGCCCAGCCTGTGCCGGTCCCCACTGGGGGCCCAGTGCGAGCGCTGTGAGCCTCCTGTCAGTCACAATGCCCCACAGCAGCCTCCCTCACCATGGACAGCAGAGAGCAAGGTGGGCACGAGGGGAGCCAGACGACTTAATGAGCCAATTTCTCCGATAATAAGATTGGTGGATATGGTAATATTTCTACCTTTAGGAGATAATTATGATGTAGAAGATAGAATATTTTATCTTAAAGCAACAGTGTTCATGGTCCCAAACCTAGTTTCAGGTTTTGACTAAATTTGGTTGGGGAGGGGGGGCACATATTGGGTGGGGGGGTTGCAGTGTTCTGTGTTCAAGCTTTGGGACAGCAGAAAAACAATACCAAGAAAGCCTTGATGCTTTCACTGTGTTTTTTGGGCTGAGCCTTTGATCGTGCCGAGCATTTGACACAAGGAGGAGAAACAGGGGACTTTCTGCCTTCATAAATATTTATCTCATTACTGCAGGCTAAAAGAATCACAGAATTAAAAAAAAAGCTTTCAATTGATCTTTATTGTTAATTGACCCAAAAGTATACCATTAAAATCCGAACAACAAAAAAAACATTGTTTCGTCCTTATACTCTCGCTGCACCCCTGGTTCTCAACTCTCTTGTGTTTTCGGTTTCTGATACCAACTTGTTTTTCTGTCCCCGGGTTCTTGCAGCAGCTCATTGGTAATTTTGTTTTGTCGTTCACTTCCTCGTCAACACAAATTCCCCACCTCATATCCCCACATGAACGGGCGCTCTGCCACTTTGATGGGTATAACTGGAGGTTAAATGGTATAATGGGGTGTTTAAATGTGGAGCTGCTGATTAGAGCTGCAGTTCATGGCCTGGTCCAAGTAACCAGGGATAGAGAGAGGAGGTGAGGTGGTCATGTGACCTTAACCTTTTATTAAAAGTACAAGAGGATGACAGATGTTGAGTGGTGTCAGTCTGACTCTTCCACCCTGTTTTTATGTTCTGTTTGAAACACACACACACACACACCCACACTCACTCTCAATCCACTCTGTTTTACCATTTTAATTAGATTATAACAAGCTCAATCATGCAATTAAGAGCTCAGAGAGAACAAGTCAGCCATTAGCCTTGGTCAGCCCAGATCATCCACAGCAGCTGCAAGATGAAACACACAGATGTCTGCATTTTTAAACGTTTCAAACTAATATTCCACGTTTCTAAAATATTTGCTGCTTGTAAAACGTGAAGAATCAACTGATGCTGCAGAAGCTTATTACCATTCTCTAACTGGCAACAGTAAAATAAATAAATAAAATGTTTAAGCACCAAGGCGGAATGGTGGAAATTGAAGGAAAGTGCACAAGTTTAAAGGCCGTGAGATTGTTTTGTCATGAAAACCATTTCAGATTACAGTAAATGGAAAATGGAATTGGCTCACTATTGGTTCTATGTCAGTGGGGTGTGGCACCTTCTGGGAACATGATAGAAGGGTGTGATTGCTTGCAGACTTTGCATCCTCTTCTGAGACAAGTCATCCCATTGATCTAATTGGCCTTTGAGATCCAGCAGACCAGTAATGGGTCAAAATTGACATCCAAGCTGATCACTGAGGACCTCAGTCCACAAACACGTGTTGCACATATGGGTGCTGTCTTCTTGTCTGTACCATGATGCCGTCTCAGAGGGGGTAAAATATACAAATGCATGATGTTTCTGACATACCACTGTAGTGAGATAGACCCCTCATCTCTGACCTGGGTTTGCACCTTTTCACATCTCTCTGAGGCTCTGAGTGGTGCACTTCTCCTGAGGCTCTCAAGGAGACGGGTGGACACTTTTATTACATTATTTTGAATCAAAACACAATAAGTCATAAGAGACTCTCTTATTCCTCTATTTTTGTGTTAAAGAATAACCTTGTGTTACTTGTATAAGCATTATTAAATCCAATGTTATTTCAAAATGATGGTCACTTCTTCGTATGATGAATCAAATGGTGAAAGTGAATTAATATGTCAGACTGAACTCCTCATTTTGTTAGAAGTTAGAACACAGTTTTAATCAGTTGTTTTATGAAGCTGGCTCCAGTCAATCTGTTTCTCTCTCTTCATTCTTAACAACTTCTTCTCTGTTCTAAAAAACTGATATCCGAGTGACCTTCATCCACTGGTTCATTTGGACCAATGGGGAAAGAACAAGTCACTGATCACAGATCCTTTCTTAAAGTTCTAAGCTTTTGCTGGAACTGTCAGAGTCTGCTGGAGTAAACCTCAAGCCATGAGGTTCCCCAAAGAGCTGAATGAACGCCAGTCACACGCTAAGGACGCGTCATTCAGTTAAAGACTTATAACATGCCAAGTTATAAGTCATCTTCAAGAGCTGGAAAGCTCCATCTGAATGAATTTTCCTCCAAGGAAAGTTTTATTCTGAAAAGCCAACCAGGACTGCCGTTACATTCGGTTCGAGTCTTGGCACACGTCTGGAGACGCTGAAGAACGGTAAACGGACTGACCAAACTGGACCGAGGGAGATTGACCATCTTCACGAGGTAACAAAGTCGTCAAATGCTTTTGCCAAGTCGTACCAACGTGTAGCCGAGATCGGCCGGAAAGCTGCCATGTTTCTGGTTAAAACACGTCAAGATAATGCCTCTCTCATCC
>JBBPBX010017414.1:12621-46873 GCA_038048925.1 Garcialebias charrua
AATACAAATAGGATTTGTAATTGTTTTACATGCCTTACCCCAGACTTCAATGCAGTAAATTAAATGTGGAACAATTATTGCATTATATAACATGAACAATGCTTTATCATTTAATAGTTCCCTTACTTTATACAGTATTGCTATTGATTTGGATTTTTTTTCTTAAATTGTTTATGTGAGGTTTCCATGTCAATTTTTCATCAATGATGACACCCAGAAACTTCACCTCACTAAATCTATGAATCTCAATTCCATCTACTTTAAATGTTGCGTTAATATTCCTTTTACTATTGCTGAATATCATGCAAAATGTTTTTTCCAAATTTAATGATAATTTATTTAGGTGAAACCAATTTTGTATTTTTACTAATTCTGTCTGTATCATTTCCAACAGTCGTTCTATTTCTTTACCCAAACAAAAAAAAGTTGTGTCATCAACAAATAAAACACATTAAAAAAGTTGACACATCTACCAAGTAATTCACATATAAATTAAATAACTTGGGTCCAAGTACAGAACCCTGCGGCACTCCACATGTAATGTTACAAAGTTCAGATCTTACATCTTTGACATTTGACCCCCAAAAGGGAGTTAAGAGTTTTTAGGTAGGGCAGTGAATGCTATAAAAGTTTTTTATTCTGCAACTATAAAGACAAATGTTGTCAAATAGTATACTGAATTTAAAGCCGTAATTAAAAGTTGCAAGCTTAAATTATAACTTTGTGTCACATGTTTATCACTTTGAAACCTATTTATGACTGAAAATTGTAAATATAACTTTGCATCTTATAATTATAGCTCTTTATTTTATATTTTTAACTGTGAGGCTCTGAATTTTGACAACTACATGCAGTTATGATTTTGTATCTTGTAAATTCATTCAGTGAACATTATTTATACAGGTTAGTCTCATTGAGACACGGGGACTCAATTTACTACTTTAATGGTCATAATTCTGTAATTTTATCTCATATTTATAACTTCAAACCTTTCTTATCTTGAAACTCATAATTATGACTTTGTATCTTAGCACTTTGTGTCTTGCAAACATGATTTTGAAAGTTGTAGCTATTACTCATAAATACATAATCATGACTCTGTAACTCATGATTAGAACTTTAAACGTCATATTTACATTATTTGATAATACTTTTTATTTTTAGTGGTGAAAATGGGCTTCCACAGCATTGGGTCAAGATGTAAAGTTATGTTTTTGATTATTTTCCGGTCAGTTTTATATACAGTTCATTAATCGCTGCCATCATATTGAGATATTAACTTTTTTTTGTTTGTTTAAAGTTCAAATTTTTTCTTCTTTCTGTGATATTTTTGGAGAATACACAAAAGCAGAAAAAGGGAATACTAAGATAATGAGGCTAAATTTCATGTTATTTTTGTTATTATAAAATAATAACAAAGCCTATGTTGTAGCGATAGTGCTTTATTTATATCAGCTCAAGATAAGAAAACTTGTTTTCACACGATAGGTTATTTGGATCTAGAAAATCATTTTTTTTACGTTTACTAAATAAAAGTATTACAAATTTACAATTATTTCTTCATCAGAAGTCAAGGCAGCAGATTTAACAGGAAACATCCCATCTAGACCATCCATCACTAGTAGGGGCCACCAGTTGACCAACACTGTTGTAGATAATTTGGGTGTGGAAAAATGATCAATAGATCCTTGAGACGTTTAGTCTTTAGAGATTAAACAAACCACCAGTAAACTAATAAATTGAACATACATAATGTAACATACTGTCCTTTAATTATATTTCTAAGTTTTTGATCAGCATTTTCTTGCCCGTGTCCCACTGATATATTTAAATAAATGTTATTTGCGGCCGTCTTCAAGGCAACACCCAGACTCTTCATGCCGTGAGGAACACTTTGCACTGAAACCCGAGAGGTCACGGAGATCCAAACGAGGCTGGAAATAGTGAGAGGCACCAAAAGGGGCGCAGGACGGAGTAGGGCCGAGGCCGACATGAGAAGGGGAGCGGGCTAAAATCAGACGGTGATCCATGCTGGGCAGAGGGTGAAGCTATTCTTAGCTCTTTCTCAGAGGTGACAAGAGGGGTCTGTCTACATTTGCTGCCATAAATATGCATGCTGACACAGCTTTAGGCCGACCTCTGGACACCAGCCAGCACTCAGGCCCACTTGGGCCATGATCATTCTGGATGGTGCAGAAAGCAGAGCCTATAAAGTCACGTTCCTCTAAAACATGGAGCTTGAGGTGTTAAATCACACACGGGGCTTCCATGGGGCCAGGTGCAGATGCACCTACAGCTTCTTGTGATGGG
Organism: Garcialebias charrua; assembly: GCA_038048925.1. NCBI lineage: Eukaryota > Metazoa > Chordata > Actinopteri > Cyprinodontiformes > Rivulidae > Garcialebias > Garcialebias charrua. The sequence continues at coordinate 14,932 of JBBPBX010017414.1, forward strand.
GGTGGTCTTCAGTCCTGTGACGGAGACTGACACCTGGGTGTTTATGGGCCTGACACCACGCAGTGAAAGCACTCTGAACACAAAGTACAACACAAAGTAGAACAAGTGTTTGAATGAGTGTGAAACAGAAAGCTGCAAAACAAACACAGCTCTCAACACACAGCTGATTCACATCAAGTCTCGCCACCTGCCGGTGCTTTGGAGGCGACGCACGCTGAGGTCTGGAGGAAAAATAAAAGGGACAAACCTAAACCAGAAGGTACAGAAGGGTATTGTTGTCATCCATGAAATACATTTTTTTGAAATTATATTGTACAAACGTGATAAGTATGTAGTAAAAACGTGATATAATGTAGTAAAAACGTGATATTATCTAGTAAAAACATGATAAGTATGTAGTAAAAAGTGATATGTAGTAAAAACGTGATATTATCTAGTAAAAACGTGATATTATGTAGTAAAAGCGTGATATTATGTAGTAAAAGTGTGATATTATGTAGTAAATACGTGATAAGTATGTAGAAAAAACGTGATATGTAGTAAAAACGTGATAAGTATGTAGTAAAAACGTGATATTATGTAGTAAAAACGTGATAAGTATGTAGTAAAAACGTGATAAGTATGTAGTAAAAACGTGATATTATGTAGTAAAAACGTGATATTATGTAGTAAAAATGTGATATTATGTAGTAAAAACGTGATAAGTATGTAGTAAAAACGTGATATTATGTAGTAAAAACGTGATATTATGTAGTATCTGTAAGGAGGTCCCTGAGGAACACCATCCATGTTTCAGTTGTTCCCCTGCTCCAACACACCTGACGTGAACGAACGGGTGATTAATTAAAGCACTGAATCAGGTGTGTTGGAGCAGAGGAACAACTGAAACATGCAGGATGGCGTTCCTCAAGGACCCGAGTTGGGAAGCACAGACCTAAACAACACATTTGGACATCTGTTCTGCCTATTCTGATAACATTTAATGATCAAACTCATACATACAATCTTAGATTGAAAGGACTTAAATATGATAAACAATGGGAGAAATGGACCCAATTTCGATGTGGCACACACAACAATGTAAATACAGCTGTTTGATGAATGAATACTTGTAAAATGATGTTAGAAAAATGTTTTTTTGTTTTTGTTTTGTTTTGGTTCCGGTTCTGATTCATTTTATTTTGTGAGTTTTTGTTTTTCACTGTGGTTTGATTGGTACATGTATTTAGTTGATTTTGCAAAAAAAATTATTAAAAACTAAAGTATATATATATAAAAAAAGAAATACATTTTTTTGAAATTATATTGTACAAACGTGATAAGTATGTAGTAAAAACGTGATATTATGTAGTAAAAACATGATATTATGTAGTAAAAATGGGCGGACGTTCAGCGAACAGCTGTGCTACGTGGTAGCTTTAAAATTGTTTTTCAAACAATTCAAACAACAATAATTGAACTTACTAAAGTTAAAGGACTTACCGATGGGGGTGGACGATTGTTTTGCCTGGTCGAGGCGTTTTTCGTAGGCCGGGTGGTCGTTTGTTTGGACCGGCGGACCACTCGTCTCGAAGGACCCGGAAGGTTGGGGACTCAGTTGGGCGTCGGACCTGGGAGTTGCGGCAGCTGTTCCAACACAACCAAGGTGGGATCGTGGCGGACCGCTCGTCTCGAGGGACTTGGAGGTTGGTGACTCAGTTGGGCGTCGGACCTGGGAGTTGCGGTGGGAGTGATAAAACTGAGGAAGACCGGGTGGTCGTTTGTTTGGACTGGCGGACCACTCGTCTCGAAGGACCCGGAGGTTGGTGACTCGGTTGGGCGTCGGACCTGGGAGTTGCGGCGGCTGTTTCAGTGCTACCAAGGTGGGAGGGCCTTGTGACTCGGCTTCGACCTTCGGCTAACCAACCATGAGGCTAATCGTGAAGCTAGCGCTACCGAGCTGAGTGAGCGGCGGTGGTGAGGCTGTTATGATTACCTTTCTACTGAGTACTGGTAGGTTCTCTTATTAAAGTGATTAAAAAGTGGACTATGTGAGTGAATGGTGGACCTCTTGACTAAGTTTCCACCTTCACTGCTAAGCTAACTACGATGAACAGAGAGACAATGATTGATGCCTTGACTGCGGTTTGACAGACAGTTGTACATACATTGAAAAAATGGCAAATAAAGCAAATAAAAAAGGAAGAAAAGAACTCTCAGAGGACCAAAGTCTTGACAGCATGGATGATATTAAACAGTCTTTAAACTTTATCGAGAGGAGCCAGTTGAGGTGGCTCGGGCATCTGGTTAGGATGCCTCCTGGACGCCTCCCTGGTGAGGTGTTCCGGGCACGTCCCACCGGGAGGAGACCCAGAGGAAGACCCAGGACGCGCTGGAGGGACTATGTTTCTCGGCTGGCCTGGGAACGCCTTGGGATTCCCCCGGAGGAACTGCTCCAAGTGGCTGGGGAGAGGGAAGTCTGGGCCTCCCTACTTAGGCTGCTACCCCCGCGACCCGACCCCGGATAAGCGGAAGAAGATGGATGGATGGATGGATGGATAAACTTTATGGGCACGGAACAGGCCAAACTTTCTTCCAAGCTGGACAAATTGATGACATTATTTGAAGAAGTTAAACAACTTAAACTTCAATTAATTGAAAAGGACAAGAGGATTACAGTACTGAACTTGAAAATAAAGTGGATGACATGGAGAGGATTGCAAGACAGGAGAACTTGGTGTATATCCGGACTGGACATAAAACCTAGATCTTATTCCAAAGCTCTTACTGGAATGGATACAACCGAAGACGCTAAACCTCAAGATCTGCAGTCCTTGGAAGACCAAGTGATAACATTCCTTCATGATAAAAACATTAACATTAACCAGGGTAACATATCTACTTGTTACACCTTGCCCAACAAGTCCAACAAAAATAAACCAGCTGTAGTCGTTAGATTTATTAGTAAGAAACTAAGGAATATGGCAATGATGCAAACAAAAAAGTTACAAGGGACAAACGTCTACATAAATGAACACTTAACAAAAAAGAATAACAATATTGCATGGGAAGCAAGGTTGTTAACAAAACAGAAGAAGATTGTATCGACTTGGACAAGAAATGGCAATGTTTGGATTAAGGTACAAGAAGGTCAACAGGCAAAAATAATAAAGGATGTGAAGGAATTGGAAAAAATCTGAATAAAAAAAGAAAAAAAAGAAAGAAAGAATAATTAAAAAACATGTAAATAAATTGGAAAAACTCTGATATACTGTTAAAATGGGAAAATTTACTGGTCTGCGAACAAGTATATACGACAAAATGATATTAAATGAAGATTCAGAACAAAAAATTTATAGTGTTAATGATGAAATCTATAAGGATTTTTTTCCTTACGTGGATGTTTGTGATTATTATGACGAAAATAAGTTCAATGACACAAGCTCTGTAAAGCCTGGTATATTGATAATTCACTTTAACTGTAGGAGCTTAAATACTAACATTTCCAAGATATCAGATTACTTAAAACAATTAAATAGAACATTTACAATATTGGCACTGTCAGAAACGTGGCTTAATGATGAAAATATAAATAATGCCCACATCAATGGATACGACTTATACAACATTAATAGAAAAAACAGGAGAGGTGGTGGCGTGGCCCTTTTTGTTAACAGTGAGATAAAATGCAAATTAATTGAGGAAATGTCATTAATTGATGATAAAATAATTGAAATGATAACAATTGAAATATTAAATGAAAATGGTAAAAACATCATAGTAAGCTGCGTGTATAGACCACCTGGTTCCGATACAGAATCATTTACAGACAAAATTATAGAGTTGATAGAAAAGGGTTGTAACAAAACAATGTTTGTATGTGGGGATTTCAATATTGATTTGGGGAGTAAAAAAGAGTCTAATAGTGTTAGTACTTTTATAGATTCGATGTACACCTTAAATCTTTACCCGTTGATATTGCAACCTACTAGAATTACAACTCACAGTGCGACCATACTTGATAATATTTTCACAAATACAACAAAGGAAGATGTGTTTAGTGGCATTCTAATGTCAGATGTTAGTGATCACTTACCGGTTTTTACAATTTACAATAAATATCAGAGCAATATAAATAAAACTGTTGAAAAAAATAAAAGAACGATTATAACTACATCTAAAAAAGCCTTAGATAAATTAAAGAATGATTTACTTAAACAAAATTGGGAGTGTGTTTATGTGGAGGATGTAAATCAATCCTATGATGAATTTATGAAAATCTTGGAGGCATTATACGAAAAACACTGTGTACTAAAGAATTATACTGTGAAAAAAATTGAAGATCAACCATGGATGACTAAAGGATTGAGAAATGCATGTAAAAAGAAAAATTATTTGTACTCTGTTTTCTTGAAATGTAAAACACGAGAAGCTGAAGTCAGATATAAAAGATATAAAAATAAACTTGTAAGTATATTAAGGAAACATAAGAAAGAATATTATAGTGATTTAATGAGTAAATGTAATGGTGACATGAGGGCAACATGGCGTGTTGTAAATAGTGTTTTGAATAAGCAGATAGTAAAGACAGGTAGTTCACAAAATTTTGTAATAAATGATAAGGAAATCAATGATAAAAATGAAATTGTTAATGGATTTAATAAATATTTTGTGAATGTTGGACCTAGCCTGGCAGAAAAAATACCAAGAGTTGACAATAATGTAACCTACTTAATTGAAGGTTGTTCAAACAGTATGTTCCTGAAGAGTACAGATAATGAAGAAATTCTGAATATAGTAAACAAATTTGCTGGAAAAAAATCCAAAGATTTCTTGGATATGGATATGATGTTTGTAAAAAATATAATGAGTGACGTAATTGAGCCATTTAAATATATATGTAACTTATCCTTTTCATCAGGAGTGTTTCCGGATCGTAAGGTTGCTAAAGTAATCCCTCTTTTCAAAAACGGTGATAAAAGTGTGTTCAATAATTACAGACCAATATCATTATAATAATATAATATAATAATAATAATTGTCTAATCTTGTCATCTGCGTATGTTTCCCATACACAGACGAAATTCGTCTCTGCATTTAACCCAACCACCTACCAGGCGGTGCAGTGAGCAGCCATAGAAGGCGCTCGGGGAGCTGGAGAAATAGGTGTGCACTCATAGACACCCCAAGATGTGTAGTGGCCGGGACGCGAACCCGCGTCCTTCGGGTCCCAAGTCAAACGCCCTAACCACTACACCATCTTGGCTCCATTACAGTATTACCACAATTTTCAAAGATCTTGGAGAAATTGTTTATCATCAGAATGGATTTATTTGTCGAAAAACATAATATTTTAGCCAGTAATCAATATGGGTTTAGAGCAGGCAATTCCACATCCATGGCTTCAATGGAATTGACAGAATTAATAACTACTGCTGTTGATCAAAAACAATGTGGTGTGGGTGTATTTGTTGATTTAAAAAAAGCCTTTGACACGGTTGATCATACTATTCTCCTTGATAAGTTACAAAGATATGGTATTAGAGGTGTTGCGTTAAAATGGGTGCATAGTTATTTGAATGCTAGGAAACAATTTGTATTGATGAATGAGGTGAGTTCAGAATAATAATAATAATAATAATAATGAATTCAATTTATAATGCACTTTTCATTAATAAAAATCTCAAAGTGCTACAATGTGTAACAAGGTAAAGGTAAAAAATAAAACAAGTGATAAAATCAAATAAAATCTATAATAATATCGACTAAGATCAAAGATAAAATCATGTAGATTTAGGCTTGCTTAAAAAATAAATAAAATAAAACAAGTGATAAAATCAAGTAAAATCAATAAAGATAACAGCTAAGATCAAAGATAAAATCATGTGAAAGCAGAATAGGCTTGCTTAAAAAGAAAAGTCTTAATGCCGATTTTAAAGTCAACCAGTGACTGTGGAGCTCTCAGGTCGTCAGGGAGGGAGTTCCACAGGCGGGGGGCAGCCACACAGAATGCTCGGTCTCCCATAGTCCTCAATTTGGTCCGAGGAATATGAAGTAAATTACTGTTCTGTGATCGTAGAGACCGGGTGGATGAATATGGTGCAAGAATGTCCTTTAGATAGTCAGGTGAAGTTCCGTGCAAGCATTGATGTGTAATGAGAGCAGTTTTGTACTGAATTCTGTAGGTGACAGGAAGCCAATGGAGGTTATGGAGAATGGGTGTAATATGATCAAATTTGCGAACTCTCAACAGAATCCTAGCTGCACTGTTTTGAATATATTGAAGCTTCTGAATGTTTTTGCCAGGGATACCAATAAACAGGGAGTTGCAGTAGTCGAGCCTGGAGGAGACAAAGGCATGGACAAGTTTCTCAGCATCAGGAAAAGTCAGAGATGGGCGAAGTCTGGAGATGTTTCGGAGATGGAAGAAGCAGGTTTTAAACAGATGCTTAATGTGATTTTCAAATGTGAGATGAGAGTCCATTTTTATTCCAAGATTTGTAACAGAGGTGGAGAGGGGGATGTCTTGACCAGAGAAGGAGATTGTTGTTAAAGTTGATGTTTGTACCTGGTGAGGGGTGCCGATCAAAATGGCCTCGGTCTTGGAGCAGTTCAGTTGAAGAAAGTTTTGATTCATCCATGCCTTTATTTCCTCCAGGCAGGCAGAGAGAGCAGTGAGTGCAGTGAGAGCAGTGAGTGAAGATGGAGATAGGGATGATGATGATGCTCCAGTCCTGATGTAAAGTTGTGTGTCGTCGGCATAGCAGTGAAAGGAAATGTTGAACTGATTAATAATTTGACCCAAAGGCAGCATGTAAAGGGAAAACAGCAGGGGCCCCAGAACCGACCCCTGAGGTACACCACAGGAGACACCGACTGTCTGGGAAGTGGCATTGCCAAGACTGACACATTCCAGCCTATTGGAGAGGAAAGATCTGAACCAGTCCAGGACAGTGTCACAGAGACCGACCTCCACATGAAGACGGTGGAGGAGGATACTATGGTCCACAGTGTCGAAGGCTGCAGTGAGGTCAAGGAGGACAAGGATGGAGGGAGAACCAGTGTCAGCAGCCATGAGGACATCATTTGTTACTCTCAGCAATGCAGTCTCAGTACTGTGAGCTGCTCTGAATCCAGACTGGAACTTCTCATACAGAGAGTGTTGCTGTAGGTGGTCCTGCAGCTGAGCAGCAACAGCTTTCTCCAGCACTTTGGACAGAAATGGGAGGTGGGAAATTGGCCGGTAATTTGAAAAAATGTCGGGATCCAAATTAGATTTTTTCAGAAGAGGCCTAATGATGGCAGTTTTTAGAGGCAGTGGAACATGACCAGATTGTAGAGACTGATTTATTATTTGTGTGATTAATGGGCTAATTGCAGAGTGATTGGATTTTATGAGAGATGAGGGGAAGGGATCCAGGGCGCAGGATGAAGGCTTCATTTTCTTGAGGATGGTCTCCACCTCACTCTGAACAACTTCATCAAAGCTGCTCAGGGTCCCAGAAAGCAGACGGGTAGATGGCACACTAAGATCAGGGAGGTTGTGGAGCTGGGATCTGATAGTGTCAACTTTGTTTTTAAAAGATGAGAGGAACAGGTCGCATTTTTGAACAGAGACCTCATGAGTTTGTTTAATGGGATTAAGCAGATGAGTTATTGTGGAGAAGAGCTGTTTAGAGTTTCCAGGGCAGGTGTTGATGATGTTGGAATAATATTTGGAGCGTGCTTCTTTAAGAGAATAGGCGTACGCTTTCTGATGTTCTTTGTACGCTTGCTTATGTACCGAGAGACCAGATGATTTTACACGTCTCTCAATAGCACGGCCAGTTGCCTTCATCCTGCGCAGCTCACCAGTGTACCAGGGGGCTGAACGGGAGAAAGACACCAGTCTTGACTTCAAGGGAGCATGTAGGTCCAGAAGCTCCTGGAGAGATTGGTTGTAGTAATCCACAGAGTCATCTGCAGATGAGTGATTGACAGCAGTCAGGGCGTGAAGATCAGCAGACAAAACATCAGGGGAAATGTTTTTATAGTCACGGAACTGGATAGGTCGTTTTGGGTTAGAAGCAGGCGAAGTTGAAGGCACTTCCAGGGAGATGACCCTGTGGTCTGAGACACCCAGGTCATATACAGACAAGTTATTGATGAGTACAGTGTCTGTAATCACCAAATCCAGAGTATGCCCCCTGTTGTGCGTAGGGGCGTCCACATGTTGGGTGAGGTTGAGAGATTCCAAAAGAGACTTAAAATCTGTAGCCAGAGGGGAAGAGGAATTGTCCATGTGGATATTTAGATCGCCAAGAAAAATAGTTTTTACAGGGGAGGTGCAGAAAAAGGTGAGGAGGTCATGCATTTCTGAGTTAAATGAAACATGCGGTTTGGGAGGTCTATAAATCAATATAACGTTCATCAGGAGTGGGGCTTTGAAGTTGAAGGCCAAACATTCGAAAGAGGAAAAATTATGAGAAGACAGATGTGACAATTTTAAATTACTGCGGTAGATTACAGCCAGACCACCACCGCGGCCAGTGCAGCGGGCTCTCTGCAGATAACTATATCCAGAGGGACAAGCTTCATTCAGAGAACTGAACACGTCTGGTTGATGCCAGGTTTCTGTGAGGCACATGAAGTCCAAGTTTTTCTCCAGAATGTGATCATGAATTAAACATGATTTGTTCGATAGTGATTGTACATTGAAAAGTTCTATTTTAATGCCAGTTGGTGTAGGAGCGTTTTGAACCGGTTTGAGCAAACTGAAGTCCACTCCACGTTTTCCTTGCCACTTTGGGCGCTGTGGACTACAAGGGACTACAGACGCAGCGTTCTGATGACGTAGTAGAGGTGCGACACGTCTCCCGCACGGAATCAATTCAGAGCGAGAGTAAATGGATTTCCTTCGCGAGCCTCTATGGATGTAACGAGGTCTGCGCAGAAGTCCCAGTTGTTTGATGATGGAAACAGAAGGTGGAATGGAGCAGTTGTTAAGTCCAAGCAGCTGCGAAGCGGAGTAGGTCAACATCGCACCAGCCAAACCGGGGGAAGCTAGCACAGAGCTAGCCGCTAACAGCAGACCCACGGCTCCGAGAGAAATAACCAAGAAGCAGTGAGATGTAACTTGAATGAGCATGACTTGAAGAGGAGCACAGGAGAAAGTCCAGAACGGTCCAGACGACACAGGAGGTTGACAGAGGCAGCAGGTAAGCAAAACACAAAAACTGCAGTGACAGGAGGCAGACAGCCCAACATTCCGGTTAGGAAGTACTAACCAAGCTGTCCGTAAAGTCCTTGATTAAAAAAACCACTGAACAAAATAAGTCCAGATAAATGTCCTAAAAATGTCCTAAAAAATGTCCAAAAAATAGCAACAGTAAAATAACTATTTAGCGTGGAGAAGCGGCGACATCACGCCAGCGTCCTCTCCAGCTGCGTCCTGTTAACAAGTGAAAATCACTAATGTAATAGAAAATCATAATAAAACTTAAAAATAAAACTTAAAAGACGTAAAAGAAGGCGTGAAAAGCCCATCTCTGCACAGTTCTAATCTGCTTAAAAGCAAAATTATTACGGTAATGTCTGATGTTACATCACAGACTTGATAAAGTGAAACTCATAGACAACTGTCTCATGACTGTCTCATGACTGTCTCATGACTGTCTCAGAGGAGTTGACGGGGGAGAGGGCGGGCCCCGGAGGACATCTCAGCACCAGCAAACTGTATTTTTTCTTCTTTTTTCCACTAAGGAGTATGCTGTTTGTGGAAATCAGTTTTATTTGGTGGCTCCTCAGATTGAAGAAGTCCTTTAGATGAAGGGTGAAACGTCTCAGCAAAAAAAGAAACCGTCCAAATGACCTGACCGAGCACTTTTGGATTTTATACCTGGATTATTGAGCATGGACTTTGGTGTTGCTTTATTGTTACAAATGTTCTGCTGCTGTTTGATTTTGTGCATAGAAGCTAAAGTTCTGCTCTGTGCAGAACATGAAGTACATTTCTGAGGCCATGCAGCTCCAAGACACCTGGGAGCATGTGTGTATTTTTTATTAAATGTCAAATTACATCTTCAGAGCAGCTGGTTCCATCTGCAAATGAGTAATGGCATCACCGCTCGTCCCACAGGTGCTGCTCAGCTGGCGTCCTCACAAGAAAACGTGCGTGCAAACCAAATAAACACAAGAGCAGTGGCTGAATAGATCCATCAAACCTAGCATGTGTTATTTATGTCAGAGTAGAGAACATATGAGAACATGCAACAGCTCCTCTTAGTTCATATCCTAGATGTTATTACTGTTTTTCTCTTACATTTTGTTGTTGGATGTAACTGGGACCCTTGTACATAATCTCATTTCATCACATGTATTACATGCGGTGCAAATGACAATAAAGACTCTCTGACTCTGACATATGGTGGTGGTGATCAGATTAGTCACTTTTCACAAAATGTTTTCTGTGTAAAGTAAAAAGCTTCTGTGAAAATGCATGTTGCAAGCAAAGCGTGCGATGCAGGTATAAACATGTCTGTCAACGATATTTTGCCATTTTTGTGCTTTAAATGGCTTTGTAAAACATAGTATTTGTCTAAATGTTGGCTTTGACAAAACACAACTAAGTGAAATGAAAATAGCTCATTTTAAGTAGAACTTGTATTATTAATCTTTATTTAAGCAGACAAACTCCATTGAGATCACAGATCTCTTCTGTAAGGGAGGTCTGGGCCTGAACGCAGACTGACCTGCATGTTTTTGGTCTGTGGGAGGAAACTGCAGTACCTGGAGAAAACCCACGCATGCACGAGAAGAACATGCAAACTCCACCCAGAAAGAGCCCAGGTCCAACTGGGGATTGAACTGCAGGACCTTCTTGCTGTGAGGCAACAGTGCTAACCACTGAGGCATCGTGCTGCCAACTATGAAGTATGAAAATATATCAAACCTTATGTTCCAACTGTGACATCAACAAATCAGCAGGAATATATGTACAGGTGATCCCCGACTTACGAACAAGTTCCGTTCCTGCGGCCGCTCGTAACACGAAAATTGCCGTAAGTCGGAAGTACACACAAGCCACCACTTATACACGTACATGTACGGTAATGTACAGTTACCAAGTTACCAAGCACTTCGCCTATCCTAACACAATACCCTACATAATAATCCAAAGACGCATACAGTACATTTGGAGCCATAATAAATAGTTAATTTCTTACTTTGAGCTGGTCAAGCCTGTCTCCGTCTTTTAGCATGTTAGCTCGTTATACGTCTGAGCTCTGCAGCTTCGTGCTGCTTCACGCGGTCCAAACTGTTTACAGGAAGGACTGTTAGCATGTTAACTCCATACATAATGAAGGGAAAAGAGTGAATAACTTACTGGGAGCCGTTTCTCCGCGGTGTCCATCCAACAAGCTACACCGGGTTTGCGTTAGCCCCTCCGCATTAGCATGTTAGGCCGCGCCGCGTTAGCATGTTAGCCCATCCAAAAGGCTGCCGCAGCTGTTTCTCCGCGTTTTAGCATGTTAGCTCTGTGTCCATCCAACATCTGAGGTTGCCAGGCGACATCGAGTTGAGCTCCCGGCCGCAGCTGGCCTCTCCGCCGCCCGTCAGCTCCGTTACCCTGGTAACACCATCCACCCCACCCGCCCATTCTACAGCAAGTCTTGTTAGAATGTTAGCTCGTTGCTCCTCCGGTCCGGATCGCTGTCTGCTCCGAGCGCAGGAACCTCTGATCGGACACGGTCCGTCCGAAGCCGGCTGTCGAGGCTGGAGCTACGAGGCTGGAGCTAACTGGCTAAACTGGCGGGCACTGCCGAAAACAGACTGCCAAAAACTGGAGGAAACTGCTGGAAACTTTATAAGTCGCTTAAAATAATAATAATAATAATAATAATATTTTATTTATAAAGTCATTTAAAACAACCACAGCTGCAACAAAGTGCTGTACACATGAAATCAAAGAACATTTAAACACAAATTTATTTATTTTTATTTCATATTTTTATTAATATGATGCGTTCGTAAAGTCGGATTGCCGTAAGTCGCGAGCGCCGTAAGTCGAGGACAACCTGTAGAAGAAAAAATCTATAACAAAAAAATAAAACCAGAGGTTGTTGTGGAGAAAACAAGAGATGCAACAGCATTACTTTAGATTTTACACCTAAAAGGATCCGAATACAACTTCTTGATGCACTCCTAAGTCACAAAACTCTTGGAAAAAAGAACTTTTGTAAGAAGTGGGGAAATGCACATTTTAAAGAGTTAAGTAACAAAAATATAAAATTATAAAATCGTTGATTTTAAAATCTAAAAATGATTCAAACATGAAAGTAAAAAGAAGGATTGGTGCTCTCTCTATGTGGGACAGTTTTCCTCTAATCTCACGCCAATGTCGTTTGTGGCCCCATAAGGAGTAAAACATAACGTAGTTGTGTTTTATTTATTTTTCAGATTTCTGTGCTGTCGTCTGAGCAGCTTGTTGCCGTTCACACATCTTAACGTTCAGGATGATGTAACTGGGATGCTGTCATCAGCTGTGGTGGCTGCAACGTGTGAAAGACGTTTATTTGGACAGAATTGAGTCTGAGGCCACGTTTCAGTCATGAGGGAAGAAATGCAGGTGCACATGGCACCAGCAGAACAGGTTTGGTTGATTTATCGAGCTGCTGTTATGGAGCAGGTTTTTATTTTTAGCACCAAATAAAAGAGAAATTTAACAGAGTGACACATTTAAACAGTTGTCCAAGAGTCCAAAAGAAATCTGCACAATAACGAAGGGATTTCACAGCTTCTTCTCCTTTCATACATTCACAGACGTAGACAGAAAAAAAATCAATTTTAAGATGTTTTAAATAAACTAAAATAAACGAGTAAACAGGCGCCTGCTGCTTTACATTAAAGTTAAAGTTTGCAGACGATACAGTGGTGGGATGCATCACAAACAATGATGAGTCCAGCTACAGGCAGGAGGTGGAACATCTGGAGAGCTGGTGCAAAGAGAATAACCTTCACATGAATGTGAAGAAGACAAAGGAGATGATTGTGGACTTCAGAAGGAACAAACACACCCACGCCCCACTGAACATAAGTGGATCTGCAGTGGAAGTGGTCTCCAGCTACAAATACTTGGGTGTACACATGAATGATAACCTCAGCTGGAGCAACAACACCACCAGCCTGATCAAGAAAGGTCATCAGAGACTCTACTTCCTCAGACGGCTGAGACGAGCTGGTCTGAGCAGCCCAGTCCTCACCTCGTTCTACAGGTGTGCAGTGGAGAGCATCCTGTGCTCCAGCATCAACGTGTGGCATGGAGGCTGCACAGTTGCAGAGAGGAAAGCTCTACAGAGAGTGGTGAAGGCTGCACAGAAGTCTGTTGGAGTCAGTCTCCCCACCATCACAGACATTTACACCTCCAGATGCAGGAAAAGAGCCACCTGCATCATGAAGGACCACACTCACCCAGCACACTCACTCTTTGCCCCACTCCCCTCAGGAAGTAGGTTGAGTTGAATTAAGTGTAGAACAACTAGACTGAGGAACAGCTTCTACCCTGAGGCTGTTAGACTCATGAATAAATAACCAGAATAATCACTGTTGTTTAATTTTGCTGCTGATCTTTTTCATGTTGCTGTGTTCATTCAGGCTCATCTGCTTACACAGACTCATGTTTGTTTTGTTGCATCATTAACTCTGTTTCATTTACTGTTCAATCTGTGATTTAATTTATTTTAGTAGTTACACTGGTTGCACAGGAGATGGCAATGTTGTGCCAGAAATGTAGGTGTGGTTACCTGGCCTTCAGGTAGTAAGCTTTAATTAGTACCAGCAGCTGTTTGCCTCAGTTTGCTGCTCAGTGTTTGGCAACCACAGAGATGCTTTTGGTATGTATTTCTTTTCAATTCTCTTTTGTAAATTAACAGGAGTAATAAGAATTTATCTTGTGTGTATAAATTTGCTGCATTTTGAAATATAGAGGTAAAGCTTAAATTATATTTAATAATTTTCTATTAAGGGTTTAATTTTGTTGATTGGAAAAGTAATTTATGTAAATGTGTTTTTATTCAAGGTTTTCAACCTGTGACTCATGGAGCATCAGAGAAAATAAAAGAAAGACTAAATGAGTGGAGTTGTCCAGCGTCCTCTGTTGGTGTCAAAAGCCTTTTTCGAGTTCAGGCAAATGAGATAACTCGACAGTTGAAAACCAAGCGTACAGCCTGGACTGGAGGATAAACGGCCTTGGAAGTCTTAAGTGCTGGTGACGCAGAGGTGAAGAGTTGTGAATTCAGTATGGCAGAAGCCCTGGAGAAGACTGTTCAACAACTCAAGAAGGAAAGAACCACTGTAAAAAGCAGCTTCACAAGACAAGCAAACTTTCTTTGCAAAGAGGCAGAACTAATGGTGGAAGCAGAACTGAGAGATGAGTTCAATAAACTCTCAGAACACTTCAGGAGGCTACTGGTAGCCAATGATGACTACAAAAATGGTCTGCTGGCTGAGGCCTCAAAGGAGGAAGATGAAGAAGAAGTAAGTCTGGACAAGCAGCAGGAGTCGGACATAATAAAGACGACAAACGAGGCTGAAACAAGATTTAAAGAGGTCAGAGACTTAATCCAAGATAACTTGTGGTCTAGATATGGTCAACAAGAACTCATAGGAGCGATCCTCGAAGCAGAAAACAGTACTGAAGCAGCAGGCAACTTATCTGTGGAGAGTACTAACCTTGAGGCCTACGAGGTGTATCTCAACCTTTCAGCTGAGAGACTGAAGGAGGCTATCAGAGTCATGTCTGCATGGGAGCGCTGGATCCCTGGGAGTGAAAGGAGAGACTTTGACAAAAGAATGAAAGACCTGAAAGTGTTTAGCAGCAGGTTGGAGCTGAAAAAGCCTGAATTTGTCACTGCAAGGCGGATTGCAGAAGAAAGACTTGTTTCAGGAACTGCCAGTGCGACAAGTAGACCACAGCAGACAGCCTCGCCTATCGTGAAGATAAAACCAATAGCACTTCCTATTTTTTTTTTTTTTTTCATTTATAGATGGCCTCCCTTCACACCTTTTAGCCATCCTCTCACTCCAATATATATTTTTTTAAGAGAGAAAGAAAGAAAAGAGAAAGTAAGGCAACAAATCAACAATTATCAACCAAAAGAGCACAAGGCAAACACACCCAACCTCCGTCCACAATCCTGCAAAGCACATGACAGAACACAACAATGGAACATACATGCATAAAGACTAATAATATTCATGAGCTTGCAGTAGAATTCTATAAATACACATACCCATATCTACAAATATATATATACAGTAGTATACAGGGAACCCCCGACCTACGAACGAGTTCGGGACCTAAGAACCGTTCGCAGCTCGATCCGGTCGTAGGTAGGGGGTGAAAATTGCGTCCCGTTCGTAGGTCGTTATTCTGTTCGTAGGTCGCGGAAATACCGCTAACGGTGCGCCGCGCACACATTTAACAGCATGAGACTGACATACTGGGCCATAAACATGCACAGAACTTTATTTACAAACACTTATCTAAACCATTACACCACACATGCATCCATAAACACACACAGTAACTGTACATCAGTAACTTCACATCAGAACTGCAGGAAATCAGCAGGAAATCACATCAGCAAAATGATGTCAACAATCACACATGAACACTTCTCAAAGTGCAGCTTTTAACATCAGAGCAGCAAATCAGGGACTCCCATCAGCAAAATGATGTCAACAATCACACATGAACACTTCTCAAAGTGCAGCTTTTAACATCAGAGCAGCAAATCAGGGACTCCCATCAGCAAAATGATGTCAACAATCACACATGAACACTTCTCAAAGTGCAGCTTTTAACATCAGAGCAGCAAATCAGCAGCAAAATGATGTCAACAATCACACATGAATCCATAAATCCATCAGCAGCATCACATCTATCAGAAACATGTTGCAACCATCATGTTTTTGAAACCAGTGCGTTGATGAGTGTCCATGTGCATGAGAAAGAAGTCCATGAACTCAGAAAAAGCTAGAAGCAGCAGAAAAATGAAACAAAATTGCCTTACTTTGACTGAAGTGTAGGTAGACAGATGTTTTTCTCATGATCAAACCTGCATCTGATGGAACTGCTTGTTCTTCTTCGTTCTCGTTCGTATGTCTCTTCTCATCAATCACCGTAACTAACCCACGAGGGACAAAATGGCCGCAGCCCTTTAAATAGTTACCGCTTTACCTGTACGGATCCCTCCGCCGCCAGGTGCACTGCGGCTGTGTGTACATCCGCCAGAAGCCCAGCCCCCCCCTCTCGCTGGCGGTACTTTTCCACTGTCATGCGCAGTGTCACGCCCATGCCCAACAAGCAACAGCCAAAGGCAATCCCCTCCCCCACCTCGCCGATTGCCATATGTGACGCAGTTACGCCGTAGCTCGATTATATACTTGTAATGGGGCTCGTTCGTAGGTCGTGCATCCAGTCTGCCGTAGCTCGATTATATATTTTAGCTTGGTTCGTTCGTAGGTCACGAACTTTTTGCCGTAGCTCGATGGCATTCTTCAACTTTGGTTCGTTCGTAGGTCCCGTGGTTCGCAGGTCGATGGAGTCGTAGGTCGGGGGTTCCCTGTACATACATACTGTATACTTTTATATTCATTTATATATATACCCATCTACATATCTACAGATATATATATATACAGTAGTATACATACATATACTTTTATATTCATTTATATACCCATCTACATATCTGCATATATATATATATATATATATATATATATATATATATATATATACATCCCTGCATCCATTTGTGTGTGGTTGTGAGCATGCATAAGTGTATAAGGTTCCTCCAATAGAACATTTAGTAGCGACTGTGAAGCATCAGAGATCCGTCCCCCCAAAGCCCGAGGCAGACGAAGGAGCGATCAAAGCCCAAGACCCCAGGAAGGACCCCGAGCCCAGAGTCCCCAGGACTGCCCGAACAGGACGAGCCACTAGCCCACTCCCCAGATCCTACCAAGGGGAAGAACTGGACGAACCCCTACCAGCGACCACATACAATGACCCCCCGGTGTCGCCCGCGACAAATTCACAGGCCCCCGCCGGAGCCCGCTGCGCCGACGTAGCCCCAGGGCCGGTCACCGAGGCTCGGGCACCGGGGACGCCCACCCCTCGGGCCCAGACCCGACCGGACCAGAGGGCACGAGCCCCACCAGGCAGCCACCAGGCCGAGCCGACAAACGCCCAAGCGCCCAACCCCAGATAGTGAGGGCCCCAAGCACGCCCGCAGGCAAGGGAACACCTACCAGGGGGGGCCACGTGGCAGGAGCGCGACACTAAGTAGCCTCGGAAGTATCAGAGAGGGGGCAGTCCAAAACCCAGCCTGACACTTAAACATTCATACACAGATATACTCATTCAGACCCACCCTCATCCTCACCCTCAGTCACACAAAGACAAACAATAACGACATGTTCCATTCATAATCCCGATGCACACTCTATACCCCCTAGGTCCAAGACATGTACCTGCTCCCTGCGTGGGGCAGCCCACATCCAAACCCAGGAGGTAGGCCCATTCATTCTGGGGTGGAGAGTAGCAGATATCCAAGATCCGGCCCATCCCGCGCCCTGCCGACAGGACAGGACACCCGAGTCCAAGCAGCCCCAGGGGGAGCGCACTGCCAGCCCCGCCCACGGCGAACCCGCAGGCCCCGAACCCCCCCACACCCCAGCACAACCCCTGACAGCCCATCCCCAGAATGTCCGCCAGGCAACCAGGGGGGGGTAAGAGAAAAATAAATAAATAATATATATATATATAAATAAATACATAAATAAATAAAATCGAAATTAACAAATCAAGACCCCGACACACACACCCCCGTCCCCAAATGTACTGTTGGTGAGTGTTGTTCTAAAGTGTAATTAAAAGGGAAAGAGAAGGAGCAAAGGCTGGCATTATACCAGTTTCCCCTCCACTCCAACTCTAACCCAGGCCCTTATTGTCTAAATGCATAATGTTGAGTGAGCACAGGAATGGGGGCGAGAGTGATGTCATCCCGCCACCCATAACCATGTGCTCACTCCTTCCCTATATGTGACTTTTATGAAGATGTTTATGAATGAATGTCTAAAGTGTATATAAAATTGAGTCCCAGGTGCTCTGTACAACAGAGATGTAGAACCATTGCAGCACACCCGAGACTCAAATTCCCTACATGTATTAATTTAAGATGAAGAGGGCGGAGGTGCGTGGTGAGGGATGGGGAGAAAATATCTGCAGGAACAATGCTCCCACAGCGAGTCAGCTCCCCCGCTGACCCTGCGTACCCCCCCCCAGTTCGCCAAGGTCCACCCAAGGAGCGAGGTAGTGGAAACACCTCTCCGACCGCCAGGCCATTGAGCCAAGACCAGAGAGGGACACGGCCCCGAGGGCCGCCAAAGCAGAACCAACAGCCCACACCCACCAGGGCCGCCACGACCCCTGCGAACCGCAGTCAGCCCACAAGGACGACACTACCAAGAGCGCCCGCCCAACCGCCGACAGAGCCAGGAAGCACTGAGAACAGGCCCCAACCAGGGCCCGCTCACCGGCCAAGCATAGTCCAAGACCATCATCAAGGACATCCACTTGGTCCCCACCCCAGAAGAAATACTACACCCACCCTTCATATTAATAGCTTTCAGAACATATAACACATTAGACACCCAGGCTGGGTTTGCCCGCCCCCTCCCATTGGCCACCAGTCACACCCCCAGACACCCAACCCCCCAGCACATGAACCCCCAACCCACCAGCGAGCCGAGGGCCCCCGGCCAGAGCCGGGCACCAGAGCGCCAGCCAGCCCATAACCCGGCGACCCGCCCGCCAGAGCCCAAGACCCCCCGATCCCCACCAGGTCCAAGCCCGGGGATGACTCGCCCCCAGAGTCCCAAGCCCCCGGCACCCGCCCCGAAACCACCCCAGCACAGCCGGGTCACCGACCGGTGACCCATGACCGCCGCTACCGACCACCCGTGGGCCCGCATGCCGCCCCTAGCAGACATCCCCCAGAACCCCCCCGGTCCTCCCCAGGTCGAAGACAGGGTCCTCCCCGCCCAAGCAGCCCCAACCCCCCGGCGCCCCAAACCCCAACCCCCCCACCAGCCCCAATGCCCCACAAGGCCAGATCCCAGACCCCCCACCCTCACTACGTAACGGAGCCGATCAAAGAATGCCAAATAGATTGATCCGATGTGTCGGCAGATGCTGTTTCAAGACTAATATGATCTAACAGAAGATTTTTATACTGATTAATGCTAAGATTATTTTTATTTTTCCAATTTACGAGTATGGTTTTCTTTGCGATGCATAAGGCAGTGAAAAGCATATAGGATGTATTTTTTTCCAGTATAACATCTTCAAAGATACCCAATAAGCAAACAGATGGAGAGAGTGGGATATTAAATTTCAAACATTTAGACAAGTCTTCACATACCTGTACCCAGAACCTCTGAACGGGTGGACAGAACCAGAGTGCGTGAATATAATCATCAGGTATATTACTTATGCACTGTGAGCAGTTGTTAGATGGTGTAAAGCCCATCTTAAACATCCGCTGACCTGTATAATGTACTCTATAGAGAACCTTATATTGTATTAATTGTAAATTGGAGATTCTAGTCAATTTAAAAGTATTTGAACATACTTGAGACCAAATTTTTTGTTCGAAGTTGATTGATAAATCTGACTCCCATTTTTCAACAGGTAGTGCTATCGAGTCATCGATTCTAGATAATTTTTTGTATATTTTAGATAATAATTTAGGTGGTTGAAAATTAATAAACTCTAACACACATGTTGGTGTTTCCAACAATGTTTTTTTAAGCTTAAATTTCTTTTTTACAATTGACTTAATTTGTTGGTATTGTAGGAAATATTTATTATCAATGTCATATTGTATTATTAATTTATTAAATGGAATAAAGTCTATGCCCTCAAATATGTGTTCCAGACAATCAATTCCTTTCATTCTCCAACCTGGGAAATTTAACATATTATTTTCTTGTTGAATGTCAGGATTGTTCCAGAGAGGTGTATGTGTACATGGGAGAAGTGAAGACTTTGTCATTTTCAGATACTCCCACCATGCCATCAGAGATGAGCTAATATTGATGCTCTTAAAGCAGACATGTCTTTTTAAAACTGTACTGATAAATGGTAGATCTGAAATCCTAATATCATTACATAAAGTTTGTTCTATATCTATCCAAGTTTCATCTAGTGCATTCGGTTTTAACCACTTTGATATATATTTTAACCTGTTGGCTAAATAATAGTAATAAAAGTTTGGAAGTTCTAATCCTCCGGTATCTTTAGATTTCTGTAATGTTTTTAAACTAATACGTGGAGTTTTATTTTTCCAAAGGAATTTAGATATAGAGGAGTCTAGTGACTTAAACCATTCAGTTGAAGGTTTATTTGGAATCATTGTAAATAAATAATTTATTCTCGGCAGCACCATCATTTTTACTGAGGCAACTCTTCCCATAAGTGATATGGGTAGAGATCTCCATCTAGTAAGATCGTCTTCAATTTTCTTTAATAGTGGGATATGATTTAATTTTATTAAATCTTCCAATTTAGGAGAGATATTAACACCTAAATATTTAATGTTACCTGATTGTAGTTTTTCATTAAGAGAATTATTAAACACGCAATTTATTGGAAGAACTGTAGACTTTGTCCAGTTTATAGAATAATCAGAAACTTTTGAAAACGAGTTTATTAATTTGATAACATTAGATATTGAGTTTCCTGAGTTCTCAAGAAAAAGCAAAACATCGTCAGCATAAAGACTAATTTTATGTTCTATGTTTCTACCCTTTATGCCTTTAATATCAGCACTTTGCCTTATTGCTGCTGCTAAAGGTTCAATAAAAATAGCAAATAATGCTGGTGAAAGTGGGCAACCTTGCCTGGTTCCCCTCTGTAAACAGAAGCTTGAAGATAATTGATTATTTGTCCTGACGCACGCTGTTGGTGAACTATATAATATTTTTAACCAATTAATGAAGTAATTCCCAAATCCAAATTTATTTAAGGTAGCAAATAAGAAATTCCAATTAACTCTATCAAATGCTTTTTCTGCATCTAATGAAAAAATAGCTGTTTCAATATTTTTCAAATATGAATACTCTATTATATTATATAATCTGCGTGTATTTGAGTTTGAGTGTCTTCCTTTTATGAATCCGGTTTGGTCTGGATGTATAATAACAGGAGTTATCTTCTCTAGTCTTTTAGATAAGACTTTACAAATTATTTTAACATCAACATTAATAAGAGAGATTGGACGATAACTGGTAGGTAATACTGGGTCTTTGCCTGGTTTTAATAAGAGACTAATGTTGGCTGAATTCATATGTGTTGGTAGCCTACCATTTTCTTCGGACTCAAATAGCACTCTATAAAATATCGGTTCCAGTATATCCCAGAACTTTTTATAGAATTCTACTGGATATCCATCAGGACCTGGAGATTTCTTATTAGGCATGCTTTTAATTGCATCATGGAGCTCATCTGATGTTAAAGCTGGGGTATGTAAGATTGTAATGTAGTCTGTAACTTTTCAAACAATATATTTTTAACATATTTCTTCACTCAGTCACTATCTACAGACAAACTGATGTTAGACAAAGTAATCTCTGAAAAAATCTATTGTCCCCTTGCTTCTCTATCAGCATTTATAAAAACACTGAAAACACAAGAGTGACCAGGACACTGACAGCCAATAAAAACAGAGTTGTTTGTCACGCCCCAACCCACGCCCCCACCTGTCCCAGCCGCAGCTCGTTCTCATTTAAAGGATTGCAAAGCGATGCAGGACTGTTTTTTATGTGACACAAAATGTATTAAATATCCCTTCTTTATCCCAGAGCTGGACTTTTATTTAGTTTTTTTTGCCAAAAGCCAAGTGATCGCTTCATCCTTCACTGACAGAAATGAGGAAATGGATTTGTCACGACTCACGAGCGAATTAAAACATGTCCAACGTTGCTTCGTGAACCTCTGATGATTTCTGCTGGATTTTGTGTTGTAGGATGAGTGATTCATGGTTTTATTAAATTTTTTAAACAGTTATATTGTCATATAAACCCAGAACTTCGGAGCGCAGAGACCGGAGGAGGTGGGGCATTCCAGACATTCCAGAGACCAGCGCTGACAGAAAGAGGAAGTCACGAGCGAATTAAAACATGTCCAACGTTGCTTTGTGAACCTCTGATGATTTCTGCTGGATTTTGTGTTGTAGGATGAGTGATTCGTGGTTTTATTAAAATTTTTAAACAGTTATATTGTCATATAAACACAGAATATCGCAGCGCAGACAGGAGGAGGTGAAGCATTCCACACATTCCAGCAGCGCAGCGACATGAGGAAGTCACGAGCGAATTAAAACATGTCCAACGTTGCTTCGTGAACCTCTGCTGGTGTCTGCTGGATTTTGTGTTGTAGGACTAGCGCTCCATGTTTTTATTTTATTTTATTAGAAGGTTTTATTTCCATAAACACAGAATATCGCAGTGGTTCTGAGCAGAGAGCAGCAGGGGGCGGAGCAGATCCCAAGTTCAGCAGAGCTCGGACTGTGCCATATATGGCTCTGAGGGGAGGGAGCAGAATGCTTTTCTGCGCTGAAAATATTTCTAAGTCCCAGAGAGTTCAAATATCGCAGACCCTAGCTTTAATGGTGAGTCTAGTTTTGATGATTGACTAATATCTAGTTTAGGAAGTGTTACTTTCTCCAAGAATTCATTAATATCCTTATTAGATGGATTTATTTGTGGAGTGTAAAGAGTTTTATAGAAATCTTTAAAAATATTGTTTACTTTTCCCTCATCATGAATTATATTTCCATCTTTATCTTTAATACCATAAATAGATGTTTTTTCTTTGTTTAATTTGAGTTGATTAGCTAAAAAGCTACCTGATTTATTACCGTACTCAAAATTATCTAATCTAAGTCTTTGTATCAAGAATTTATTTTTCTTATCAATATATTCATTTAGTTCTAATTTTAATTTGCGTAGCTTTTGCTGTGTTTCCTCTCCTTGTAGACCTTCTAATAGTTTAATGGATTTCTCTAATTCCTCAATACGTTTATTTTCTTTTTTCTTTTTATTTGTTGAATAGGATATTATTTTACCTCTCATGACTGTTTTCCCAGCCTCCCAAAGTGTACATGCTGAAGTTCCTGGCAAGTCATTAAACTCTAAATACGATGCCCATTCTTTTTTAAAATATTGCAAAAATTCTTCTTCTTGAAGTAGTGATGTATTTAATCTCCAACTTGTATTTTTTGTTGTTATTCTTTTATAATCTATATTTACAGTAACTGGTGCATGATCGCTGATAGCAATAGGGTGTATCTCAGTGTCTGAAATGTTTGCCATCAATGAATTGCTTACTATAAAATAATCTAAACGAGAATATGAGTGATGCACATGTGAAAAGAAAGAATATTCTTTGCTATCAGGGTGAAAAGAACGCCATGCATCGCAAAGTCCATAATCGTTCATATACTGTTTAACTATATTTATAGATTGCCAACTGCGTTGAGTTCCCGCTGCATTCAGTCTGTCTATCTTGTCATCTAAACCAAAGTTGAGATCACCTCCCATCACCAGTGAGGAATCCATGTGATTTGATAGATTGGAAAAAAAATCATGAAAAAAAGCAGCGTCGTCTACATTCGGTCCATATATGCTAACAATACAATAATTTTGTCTAAATATAGATAACTTTAATATTATATATCTACCGTTCGGATCTATAAATTGATCTAATACTGTGAAGTCAACATTTTTATGTATTAAAATTGCCACCCCTCTTTGTCTTGAATTATAACAGGCTGAGAATACATTAGGAAACTCTGAAGATTTTAGCTCAACCACAGTTGAGGCCAATTTATGAATTTCTTGGAGTAATACAACATCTGCCTTTAATCTTTTAATCTTGTTAAAAATTCTATATTTTTTATCTTGGCTACCGGCTCCATTAATATTCCATGTGACAAATCTTAAAGTGCCCATACTTGTGTCTGTGAAAATATAGATAAACCACAACCATTATCACAGATATAGAAGATAATAAAACACCCAGGTAAACACATAATCCTTGATGTTTGACTATATATCATTAAGTAATATTCTAAGTGTTGTTTTTAACGATAAATCAGTGATGTGTACCTTTATCATGTATTTGTGTAAGCAGATACGAGTGTATATAAGTCCTTGTGCTTGTGTATTAACAAATGTTGAGTTAGAAAAATACAGACAAGAAAAGAAAGTGAAATCACACTGAACACTAGAAGATGACAGATAGAAGAAAAAATAAAAAAAGAACCCTCCTACCACATTAATTGCCATGCCACCGTGTACCACCAGTCTGTGTAACCCACCAATCGAGCTGTGCTGAAATTTTTTTTACATTTATTTGGTAAGTAATAATGATATCTAGCTAATAATATTAATTATTAATAGTAACTGAAAATCATTCTTACCTTAATGATGACTAATATAGCCATGGAGTAATCTCTGGGTCTCTGAACAGCTGACCATTGATGTACAGTTTGTCCACCGAGATTGCAGCTCTTCTACCTTCATTTAAATTTTGTTTCCTAATCGGGAACAGAACGCGCCTTCTGCTTAAAATCTCTGCAGGGAATTGATCATTCATACTGAAATTGGTGTCACGTAGTTCCCTACCTCGGCTTTTTACCTGCATTTTTTGTTTATAGTGTTCAAATCTGGCTACAATCGGCCGCGGCCTAGTGTCCCCAGCTTTCTTACCTCCGAGGCGGTGAACTCTGTGAAAAGTGATGGAATTAACCACATCACTCGTCAACTTCAGCTGAGTCTGCATGAAGGCCCGAACCGAGGTTTCGACGTCTTCATCTGTTTTCTCTGAGATTCCAGAGAAGACCATGTTTTCCCTCATGCTCCGGGATTGTATCTCCAGTATAGATTCTTTATAATTTTTCTATTATCACCGGATAGCTGTGATACCTCTTCGGTGAGCGTTTTAACCGTTCCCCTCAGCTGCTGGTTTTCACTAGCGAGCGATGCTACTTGTTGCTGGCTGAACTCCAAAGAAATTTTCAAGTCTTGGAATTCCTTGTGTAGCAATTCCACCAGTGCTAAACGAGCGTCCAAGCTAGTTAATTTACCGTCAATCGACTCCAGGATCTCTTTAAAGCCCGAACTATCAGTAGACGGTGAAGAAGCGCTATCTAAACTACCGTGTCTGTGCCTTTTAGCATTCGGGGTGCTAGCAGCGGCACCGGAAGTAGCATTAGATTTTCCCATGACAACACTTTCGTAACACTCGTCTACAAACAATTCCAGACTTTGCAAAGTTTCTTCTTCCAGTTTGTTTGATGGGGGAAAAAAAAGTCAGTTAATAGTATTTAATAATACTAACGACTTTTCAACAATATTACATTTAATTATTTCGTTTTTTATTTACTTATTTTATTTTATACTACATTTAATTAAATCTCTCTAAATCATTTTATTTTTATTTTAAATCATATAAATATTAACTTACCCAAGCTTTATCATACTCACGCACAGTTTTTTCCTCTAACTTCTCAGCAACAGCTCATCGCAGCTCCACACTGTCACACCTGCAGCAATCACCTCTCACACCTGCAGCGACAAGCAGCAGGAGTCTGACATAATAAAGACGACAAACGAGGCTGAAACAAGATTTAAAGAGGTCAGAGACTTAATCCAAGATAACTTGTGGTCTAGATATGGTCAACAAGAACTCATAGAAGCGATCCTCGAAGCAGAAAACAGTACTGAAGCAGCAGGCAACTTATCTGTGGAGAGTACTAACCTTGAGGCCTACGAGGTGTATCTCAACCTTTCAGCTGAGAGACTGAAGGAGACTATCAGAGTCATGTCTGCATGGGAGCGCTGGATCCCTGGGAGTGAAAGGAGAGACTTTGACAAAAGAATGAAAGACCTGAAAGTGTTCAGCAGCAGGTTGGAGCTGAAAAAGCCTGAATTTGTCACTGCAAGGCGGATTGCAGAAGAAAGACTTGTTTCAGGAACTGCCAGTGCGACAAGTAGACCACAGCAGACAGCCTCACCTATTGTGAAGATAAAACCAATAGCACTTCCTATTTTCAGCGGCAATAAGAGGGAATATCACAGATGGAGGAAGGATTGGGAAAACCTCCAAAAACAAGGTGAGCCATCTGGATCTGCTGAGGTTAAAAAAGTTCAACTGCTAAACAGTATTGATGAGGGATTATTGAAAGATCTCAGACTGTCAACATACAGCACAGCTGATGAGATTTTCAGAGTTCTAGAAAATAGATGTGGAAATAAGTCAACCATAGAGATCTTAGAAGAGTTGGAGAAAATTCCTCCTTTGAGAGGAAATCAGCCAAGAAGAGTCATTGACCTGATACAGACTGTAGAAAAAGCATTGAAGGATCTGACAGAACTGGGGAACTCAGGTGCAATAAAGAACCCACTAGTGATCAAAACAATAGAAAGCAAACTGCCTGATTTTGTTAAAAGAGATTGGCTGGTCTTCATGTTGGAACCACACAACCGAGTAACTCCAGAAAGTCACTTTGATGAGCTTCTGAAGTTCCTTAAAAAGCAAGAAGGAGTTCTTGAAAGACTTGAACAACTTAAAAGTGGGGAGAAGATAGAAAAAATGCACCAGGGTCCAGGAAGGAGGCCTGAGAGAAAATATGCTTCAACAAGCACTGCCAAGAAAAGACTGCAAGGAGTATGTGCTGTATGTGGGGATGAAAAACATTACAACAAAATTTTCTTCTGTAAAAAGTTTAAAGGGATGAGTCTTCATGAGAAGAAAGCTACTTTAAAAAGGATTGGAGCTTGCAAGAAATGCCTTGGATTTCATCACGATGATCTTGACTGTGGAGATACTTACCTATGCAGAAATAAAGATTGTAAAAAGGAAGGCCCTTCCAAACATCATTATTTCCTCTGCCCAAAGGAGAACATCAGAGAGAAAACTAAGGATGATGGGGCTGGAAGGATTTGTGGAAATAAAAGCAAACTGACAGAGGAACAGGAGGACTTCTTGTCAGAGCTGACTCCAGAGATGGCAGACAAATGCAGAAAAGCATTTACTAACAACAATTCACAAGTGACTAAGACTGATGACAACGGTTCTGAGCTCTTGGAAAAATATGGACTTTGTGAACTCCCTGTCATTCTAATGTTAATGGAGGTCACTGCCAATGCAGGCCAAACAGTTGGAGCTTTGGTGGACCTTGCATCTGATACAAATTATATCACCCA
This sequence comes from Garcialebias charrua, assembly GCA_038048925.1. Lineage (NCBI taxonomy): Eukaryota > Metazoa > Chordata > Actinopteri > Cyprinodontiformes > Rivulidae > Garcialebias > Garcialebias charrua. The sequence goes on from JBBPBX010017414.1 coordinate 42,229, forward strand.
TAAAGCTGCTGACAGACTAAATCTACAGAGTGAAAATGTGACCTTAGTGTTATATGGTGTGGGTGGGATGACTCTGGAGGTGAAGACCAAAAGATGTCTTCTCAGAGTCAGGATAAAGACATATACAGGTAAAACAAGGTCCCATCAAATGCTCTGTTATGGACTTGATGAAATTGCAAAAGTGCACAAAATATTGATGCTAAAAGTTTACAAGAATTCTTCCCACAAGTCAAGCAAGAGGAATTAAGGAGACCTGAAGAAGTAGAACTTCTCATTAGTCACAGAGAGGGACGACTTGCTCCACAAAGAGTGAAAGTTGTTGGAGATCTTGTTTTGTGGGAAAGCCCATTAGGATAGACAGTGGGAGGAGCTCACCCTAATCTTTTTGAAAATGTGGAAGTAACTGCACATGAGTCAAAGACTCACTTTGCCAGATCGATGAGAACGGCTGCTGCCAAGTACCAAGAGATCATCTGTGAACCAAGTGTGAAAATTATCTCTTGTCAAACGTGAACAAACGGCAAATGTTAAATTTACAACTGCAACCAACCGTGAGTTTCTTGAATGGTGGAGATGGGAGAGCATTGGAGCAGCCTGCGAACCAAAATGTGGAGGATGCAGATGTGGGAATTGTCAGCCTGGTGGAAAAGAGATGACCCTCGCTGAGGAAAAAGAACTGGAAATCATCAAAGAAGGGCTCACTTATGTCCAAGGTGATGAACATACAGCATCTCCCCACTGGGATGCAAAATATCCATGGAAAGAGGACCCAGCTGCACTGTCTAACAACAAGAGAGATGTGGAAGCCACATTTTTAAGGACTGAGAGGCAGTTGAAAAAAGATCCAGAGTGGAAAACTGCTTACAAAGCTCAAGTTCATGAAATGATCGAACGTCGTGCTGCTGTAGAGCTCACAAAAGAGGTCAGGAGAAGGTGGACAGGACCAGTCTGGTATGTAAGCCACTTGGTAGCTCCAAACCCTCACTCAGTCACAACCCCAGTACGTCTGGTGTGGAACAGCAGCCAAAGATTCAACGGGCCAAGCATGAATGATCTTCTTCTTAAAGGACCAGATGTTCTCAACCCCATCAGAGCTGTCCTTTTAAGATTCAGAAAAGGTGTGCATGCAGTTCTTGGTGACATTAGAAAGATGTATAATTCTGTGTGGCTGGAAGAACGTGAAAGGCACCTTCATAGATTTCTTTGGAGAGATGATCCAAATGAAGAGATAAAGCAATATGCCATCACACGAGTCAATATAGGTGACAGACCAGCTGGATGCATCGCACAACTAGCCATGCGAGAAACTGCAAGACTGCCCATCTTTGCTCACCTAAAGGAAGAACGCAGAGTTCTTGAAGAGGATACTTATGTTGATGATATTTTGACCTCCCATAACAGTCAAAACGAACTGTTAAAAATCACACACAAGGTGGAAACCATCTTGAAAGCTGGAGGCTTCTTTCTTTAAACCACATATGTCAAAGTGGCGGCCCGCGGGCCAGATCCGGCCCGCAAAGCAATTAATTATGGCCCCCTGGATGATATTTAATAACTATTAGAGCCGGCCCGCAAGCCACAGAACACCGGCAGCAGGCTCTCAGCTGTTAACAAGGTGAAATGTCCGCTGCTAAGCTTCATTCTAACTCCGGCAGAAGTGGTGGAGGTGGGGGGTGGGAGGAGTGACGATATTCCAATGCGCAGCAACGCTTTCCTCAGCCCTCCCCATCTTGTATTCTCACAGACATAGTCTCGCGAGTTTTGGGTGCGGTGACTCACGAGACTTTAGGACAGCAGTGGAGCTATCGGTGCGTGAGAGCGCTGTGGAGTGAATGTCAGTACGCAGTAAACATGGATGCAAAACTAGCGAACAAGCAAACGAAAACTTATTATTTTCACACAGAGTGGGAGGAGGAGTATTTTTTTGTTTATTCTAATTCGAAGTCTATTTGCCTCATCTGTAATTCGAGCGTTGCCTTACCCAAAAAGTGTAACTTGGAGCGGCATTTCAAGACGATGCACAAACGGTGACTTCCCTCCTAAAAGTTCTTTACGGACTCAAAGTGCGGGAGCTAAAACAAGCTTGCAGCACAGCAATCGATCTTCACTCGGCCCAGCACAAAAGGTAAACTGCTACGATCGCCTCCTACCGTGTTAACCGCATCCTGGCTCAACATAAGAAGTCTTTCAGTGATGGAGAAGTTATGAAAGAAGCGTTTATAATTCTGCATTATTCACCTGGATTATTGATCATAAATCAGGATGGTATTCTGCATTATTCACATGAATTATTGATCATAAGTGTTTATTGAGGCTTTATTTAATATTTTATTTAATTCATTTATTCATTCATTTAAAAGAGACAAAATAAAACAAATTCATCAAAAAAAAAAAACATTGAATGAAAAGAGTGCAGAAAGAAAAAACTTATATCACCTCGCAAAGTGGGAGGCAAAAGGATGGCCGAGAAGTTCTGCAAAACAAAGAAGTAAAAGGAAGTAAAACAGTCATCCTCCCTAATCAGATGAGGGATGAAGACAACAAAGCACTGGGTGTTGGATATCATGTGGAGGAAGACATGTTATATATGCTAACCTCAATCAACTTCTCTAAGAAAAAGAAAAAGACCAAAGAAAAAGAAAAGAACAAAGATGTTGTGTTGACAGCTAAAGAGAGGGAAGAGGCACTCACAAATCTTTTCCTTGCAGCTCAAGAAGGACACACATTTCCAGATACAACTCTAAACAGACTAGTAGTGTACAGAGATCCAAGCTCTGGACTTTTAGTCTGTGGAGGCAGGTTTCAAATGTTCACAGAAAACAAAACTGCTGTGCCACTTGTACCACATAATGCTTGGATATCTACACTGATAGCACGTGAAGCCCATGTCACAAACCATGAAGATGTAGCTGGAACTCTCCTCAGAATGAGGAAAAAAGCCTGGGTGATTAAAGGGCGCATACTTGCAAAAAGAGTGGTTGAAAGTTGTGTGACCTGCAGAAAACTCAAAGCAAAACTATGCCGACAGATAATGAGTGATCTTCCACTGAGAGAGTGAACCCTGCAAACCCATTTGAATTTACAACTGTGGACCTATTTGGGCCTTACATGGTGAAAGATGAAGTGAAAAAAAGAACTTACATGGTGAAAGATGAAGTGAAAAAAAGAACCAAACTAAAGGTCTGGGGCATCGTGTTTTGCTGCATGAGTTCAAGAGCCATTTATGCTGATGTTGTGAGTGACCAATCATCAGAAAGGGTTCCTCCTGGCATATCATAGATTCACTTCAATCAGAGGACACCCCATGAAAATATGGTCTGACCCTGGTTCAAATTTTGTGGGAGCCAAGCCTGCACTTGAAGAACTGTATGCATTCTTAGGAAAGTTGGAAAAAGCTGAAGTCCAAAGTAAAGCTGCACAAAATGGAACTGAGTGGTCATGGAAGATCCACCCTGCAGACTCCCCTCATAGAAATGGAGCAGCAGAAGCTGCAGTCCGGATTGTAAAAAGAGCCTTAAACAATCTAGGGGGAGATGGAGTCTTTACTTTGGGGGAATTTCAGACATTTCTTTACATGGCTGCAAATTTGGTGAATGAGAGACCAATAGATGCCAGAGTACAAAGTCAAGATGACTGTGTGGAGTATCTCAGTCCCAACTCTCTTTTACTTGGACGAGCCAATCCAAAAGGAGATCCAGGAGACTTTCAGTTTGAAGGGTATGCATACAAAAGACTCCACAGCATCCAAAGAGAAGTCAGAAAGTTCTGGGAGAAATGGTCTCAGTTAGCAGGTCCAAACTTGTTCATAAGAAGTAAATGGCACACATCCATCCATCCATCCATCCATTTTCGTCCACTTATCCGGGATCGGGTCGCGGGGGTAGCAGCCTAAGTAGGGAGGCCCAGACTTCCCTCTCCCCAGCCACTTGGAGCAGCTCCTCTGGGGGAATCCCAAGGCGTTCCCAGGCCAGCCGAGAAACATAGTCCCTCCAGCGTGTCCTGGGTCTTCCTCTGGGTCTCCTCCCGGTGGGACATGCCCGGAACACCTCACCAGGGAGGCATCCAGGAGGCATCCTAACCAGATGCCCGAGCCACCTCAACTGGCTCCTCTCGATGTGGAGAAGCAGCGGCTCTACTCTGAGTCCCTCCCGGATGACTGAGCTTCTCACCCTATCTCTAAGGGAGAGTCCAGACACCCTGCGGAGAAAACTCATTTCAGCCGCTTGTATCCGAGATCTCGTTCTTTCGGTCACAACCCAAAGCTCATGACCATAGATGAGGGTGGGAACGTAGATCGATCGGTAAATTGAGAGCTTTGCCTTTGACTCAGCTCTCTCTTCACCACGACAGACCGGTACAGCGCCCGCTTCACTGCGGACGCTGCACCTATCCGCCTATCGATCTCACGCTCCAGTTTTCCCTCATTCGTGAACAAGACCCCGAGATACTTAACCCTAGGATGCATGAATGACCAATACCTACATTCTTCCATGAGTGGGGTCAAAAATGACCCCAATTAGAATCAATGTGTTTTTACAATGAATTTAAATTATGCCTTTAATTTTGGTTAAAGGCAGTTATATTTATTATATTTGGGTCAAGAAAAGACTGATTTGACATTTAACATGCTTATTCATAACTTTTT
>JBBPBX010017415.1:0-46871 GCA_038048925.1 Garcialebias charrua
GTTTCTCAAACCAACCGCTGTATTCCTGACCTCAACCCAGATCCAAGTTGGCACAGTGGTGGTGGGGGAAGGGTGGGGTGGAGGGGAGGGAAGAGGTTGCAGGATGGGTGGTGGGAGAGGAGGGGAAGGAAACTAAGTACTGTATTTTATATTTGAAGGATAAAAACAGCTGAAACTGTTTGTGATTTGTCACTTAGCAAAATAACTCATGATTCACTAAATTATTCTTTTGCAAACCTTCAAAAGTAATGAATGGTTGGACATCTACATTTAATTAACTTTTGTAGCAAACCCAATGAACCAAGCTTGCCTCTGCCAAATTATCTGGAGGAGGTGCAGGCGCAGCTGCATCCATCCAAGGCTACCAGAGTACTTGTTTTAAAATAAAACAAAAACTTATCAGATGCTTCGCTTCCCTTGACTCATTCTGCCATATTTTTTCTACAGACTGAAGTTCTATCTCTTTTTTGCCTTTAGACAGACAACCTTTTGTGTACAGTATTTATTAATATATGTGAGCAAATTAATACTGTATCAACCTGGGAAACCTTTTAGATCCAGTTACATTTAACTCCCAAAATAGAAACTTCTCAAACACAAAAAACAAGGTACCTGCACATTCACTCTCAGAGAACACAGAAAACAGGCTGCAGGCTCAGCTCGGGTGCGGGGGGGGGGGTGAAGGCCCACAGAAAACAGATAACAGAAACAGGAGCCACTGCCTACACACACACACAGGAAAATGGGAGAAAGAAAAAACCAGAGGTGCAAGGCTCCAGAAACACAAACATACACATAAAAACGTACTAAACAAATACATAATGACGCGTCAAATATAAAAATAAATGTTCTTGTCTTAATTTCTCTTCTTGCCTGGCCGGACACACTAAACGTCCAATTTAAAGGTCTGGCAGCCAGCCTCACATTTCTGGTCTTGGCGTATTTTTGGCTGCCCTCGCTTATAAATCACAGAAATCTTGGTTCTGCCAACTAGCGTTAGCGCAAAATTCGCCTAGTTCTTGAAAAGCAGCCACCTCATTCCAAATTTCAAGTCATCGGCTCAGGGTGAACTAGTTCCTGTTACTGTAATCAAATTGCTTTAAAAATGACGTATCAACAAACACATATCAACACTCACGATCTTGCTGACCTGTGTGGATGTCTGGAAATCTCCGTCAACCCGACCCTGACCGCACCAAAAGAACAGGGGAAGCTGGCCAGAGACAAACCCAATCACTGGACTTTCTGTCATATTTACCGTGCCTCGCAGCTGCGCTCCGTTCAGAGGTCATCAGGAGCAGGTATTGGGAGAATGGGTTTTCGGCACCATAATGATGGGGATTTTAAACCCCTGTTACCTTAATAAAAACCACACAAGATAAACAAGAGAACAGTGTTAAATCAGACAAACAACTTTGCAAAGGGGAAGGCTTTTTAATGTCTTTTGAAACTTAGTTTGGTCTCAAATACATTGTCCAGCACAATTCCGAATTGTACTGGACATGACAAGCTATTTAAACAAGAAGCAGGTGGAGTTTGACAAGCTCTGACGTCTTACAGATAAAACAAACAAGTCATGGTTCTGATCAAACAAGAACATCTAATCCAAACATTTGTCAAGGCTAGAAGACTGTCTTTTCTGTATCAAGAAAAAGCAAACAACATGTTTGTACTATCAAATATAAGTGTTTAAAGGGAACAGAGAATATTTGATATAAGTGAGCTGGGTTATAATTATTGGGTCAGAGTAATTAGTTTTAGATGATAAATATTGAACATCTCCATCATAATTATTAGCCTGTGTTAATTCTCAAAAATGTGCTCCTCCAACTTGTTGTTCTAGAGTTTGGCGGGATAGCAGTTTGCATTTCCTGGAAGACTGAATCTTCTTCTTGGCGGATTGCAAACAACGTTCAGGTGCATACGCCACCTACTGGAGAAGACTGAATCTCCGCCCTCCGACCTAGGACTACGCCCCCTGACCAATCAGTGACCACACTGTGCTGATGTCATAACTGGACCCAACAAGAACCAGACCTTTGTACTAGGCATGTAACGTTTGTAATGGATTTACCGAACCGTTTCGGTACAACACGTTCGGTTCGGTCCACCTCCGTACCGTTTCGGTTATTTTTTTTCACTCATTGAACGTTAATATGTGCGCCGCGGAACAAAATTTCCTGGGCGGGTTTCTGCACGGACCTATTATCGCGACGCACGCGCAGCATTATTAGCCATTAGCTGCTCGCTCCGGTCTCCTGTTTGGGAACGTTTATGGCTTTCTTGTTAAGACGAGCGCACGTTCAAAGCTGTGTGTGTGTGGACGAGTCTGCAGCAGCTGCGTGACGCAGCTCTCTGCAGCAGATGACGTGAACGCGCTGGAAACTACGTCATCGGAATGTGAACAGAACAGCTGTTACAAAGTGCGCTAACAACACAGCAGCTGCATTTAAACTACCTCTTCAGGTAAATTAGATCTCCAGAGCAATAACACAAACTGTATGAGTTCTGAATCTAAGTCTGAATGTTGTTATATGCACAGGCTTTAAAGTTACTGATCCTCGCTACTGCTACGAGACATCCATCACTCAAAAAGTTCAGCTCTTTATGAAAAAACTTTATTGTCAACAAGCCCTGGAGCTGATTAAAGCCCTGATGAGATGAGTGAGAGCTTCAACCTTCAAGAAGAGGTATTGTTATTTTATTATTATTATCTAAATAATCTTTTTTTGTTTAAAATCATAATCCAACAAGTACGTTATTTTATCAGATGAAATTACTGACATTTTACGATCTGGTGGATTATAATATTTTGTTAATGATGTATAGAGCTCATCATAATGTATTGCCTTTAAATGTTCAGATGTATTTTGTAAAACGATTGAGCTGTTATAATCTCAAGGGAACTGATATGTTTGTTATGCCTAGGTATAGGACTAGTTTGAAAGGAAGGACTGCAATAGTTCAGGGAGTTAGGTTATGGAACAAAGAGGAAAATGACATTAAAGAAGCTAAATCAATAATTATATTTAAAAGAAAGATTAAGGATAAATTGTTAAGGAAATGTGTTTAACGAAGACACGAGTTTAAATAGTAATTCTTGTGATTAAGGGAGTTAATGAGTTATTCTATTTTCTTTTTTTGTATTTAATGAAATTGTTGTTTGAATTGTTTGTTAGAAAATAAGGGGCAGATACAATAAGATTTTTTCTTCATCTGCCACCTTACATTTTATATTTTAATTTTATTGTTATCTGTGTGTTAAAATGATTTATTTTGTGTTTTTTATTATAAAATGAATGAAACAATAAATCAAAAATCAAAAAATAATCTTAACTTATTTTTTTTAATCTCTTTGTTTTATTACAAGTCTGGGACAGGTAGCTGCTCTCTTTGTCCACTTCAGGGACAGACATCCACCAGAGATCACCTGCAGCTAAGAAGTGTGTGATGACTGAACTGAATTGAACTCTGAACTGTTCCAGGACCTGTTCCACTTGGAGGAGGAGGTCCAAGAAGTTGTGAGTACAGTAATGAGGACAAATACAGCCACACTGCTGCTACTGGACAAAAACTTGATTAGTTAGATTGTAAACAGTCTGTTGCTGCTTATTGTTCTGACTGTTATTGTATTTATTAGGATTTTTATTATTGTTAATATAGTTTATTTATTGTAGAGTGCTGTTTATTTAAACTATCATCCAAATGGGTCACTTTTATTTATTACTACAATGCAATACAAACATATTTTCGTCATATTTTCAAAATAAACATTTTGTAAGTGTTTATTTTGTCTTTTTTTTGTACCGAAAATAAACCGAAAATAAACCGAACCGAGCCCTCCTTGTAGTTGAACCGAACCGAAATGTGATTTTAGCGTACCGTTACACCCCTACTTTGTACCTAGTTGAGGCAGGCACCAAAATAGGACCGGTTTCACGTGAACAGGACCCTGTGGGTACACCCCATAACTAGTTGTTAACTAGTTACGAACGAGCCCGAACGAGCGCGAACAGGCCCTGTTGATAAGAGGCATTAGACAGTCAGGAAGAGAGTTCCACAGGCGGGGGGCAGCCACACTGAAAGCCCGGTCTCCCATGGTCCTTAATTTGGTTCTCGGAATGTGAAGGAGATTGCTGTTCTGTGACCGCAGCGAACGGGTGGATGAGTATGGAATAAGAATATCCTTCAGATAATCTGGTGAAGTTCCGTGTAAGCATTGATGTGTAATGAGAGCAGTTTTGTACTGAATTCTGTAGGCGACAGGAAGCCAATGAAGGTTATGGAGAATGGGCGTAATATGTTCAAATTTACGAACTCTCAACAAGATCCTTGCTGCACTGTTTTGAATATATTGAAGTTTCTGAAGGTTTTTGCCAGGGATTCCAATAAACAGGGAGTTGCAGTAGTCGAGCCTGGAGGAGACAAAAGCATGGACGAGCTTCTCAGCATCGGAAAAAGTTAGGGATGGGCGAAGTCTGGAGATGTTTCGAAGATGGAAGAAGCAAGTTTTAAACAGATGCTTAATGTGATTTTCAAATGTAAGATTGGAGTCCATTTTTATTCCAAGATTAGTAACAGAGGTGGAGAGGGGGATGTCTTGTCCAGAAAAGGAAAGTGTTGTTATAGGAGATGTTTGTACCTGGTGAGGGGTGCCAATCAGTATGGCCTCAGTCTTGGAGCAGTTTAATTGAAGAAAGTTCTGATTCATCCATGCCCTAATTGCCTCCAGGCAGGCAGAGAGGGCAGTGAGTGAAGATGGAGATGACAAGGTTGTAGTGATATAGGCCTCTGTCTTGACCTTCAAGTACGCCTCTCCGCATCTCTCTGAAACTCTCAGTGTTACACTTTCTTGGACATCTCAAGGACACAAGTGGACACTACTTTTTGTTAGAATTATGTTGAATTAATGGACACCAATTAATCAGATTGAACTTTCTTTTTAATGTGTGTTAATTCAGAATTGATCAACAGTATATTTTTGTCATTTAATGATGATTTTACTAAGCTGGTATATTTTAAATATGCCAAAGTTAAGAGAACATCTCAGAATGATCTTGCTTTAAACTGTCTGCTCTCTGCAGAATAAGTGTCTAAAGTTGAATGAACAATCCGTTCTATTTGTTTGAACTGTTTTTGGAACGAAAGAAAAGTTCTAGACATAACTTAATCTTCGGTCTCCCGTCCGTTCTAAAAACAATTCATCTGTGCTCAAACAGAGAGTGCTCTGTTTTCACACCTGCAGGTTTTGTTTTGTCTCCGTGCTGGGACTCAGTACTCTGGGAGAGGCTGAGCTGATGAGTTCTCGGGAGAAAGGAAGACGCACGGACGTTTTTCTCCAAGCTGATGTACGTCCCGGCCATGCACCAAAAGGCCCACGTCTTCAGCAAAGGTTCAAACAGCACGTCAGCTGTGAACCCCTTCGAGTGTCACAGCTCCAAGCGGTGACACTCTTTCTGAAGTTATCTTGAACAAAACCAGAGCTGGGCATTACTCTGGGAGGCCGACGCAGACGGTCTCGAGACCGTGGCAAGATGAAAGTGGTCGCCTGTAAAACGCAGCAGCATGCACGTCTGGCTTGACTAATTTACCGGAGTCGAGACAGGATCATCTTCACGAAGGTAAAAGTGTTTCATCACGGTACGGACGTCCAGCCGAAACCGAGCAGAGGGTGCTATCTCTGGTTAAACATCTCAAGATAAGATTCAACCATTTCATTTCAATCTTTTATCTTTCCTCCTTAAACTCCTCCTTATGTTTGTTTTCATCATGGTAAACTTTAAGTAATGTGCCAACAGAAAGGTCCAACTGTCTGTTTGTTTTAATTTGAATTCTTGTCAACGTAGTTATTAAATCAGAGCTAATATCGATACAAATGTTTAATGTAATTTTTGTGATAGTTTCAATAAAAGGTCTATTTTTCTGGTAGACCAACATAAGTTGAGTCTCTTGTGAAATTACATTTCTGGCTAATCACATCGTTAGATTTGTTGATTTAATCTGAAAAAGTTGAGACCCCGTTTAACTGATGGTAAGTTTGAGACAGTCTAAAACCTGCTCAAATCTATCATCTAATCTATAGGTAAGTCAGTAAACTGACCTCGTTTGTGTTTAATTACACAAACGGCTTATAGATTCCTTTACAAGGTGGAAGATGAGGATGCTCCAGTCCTGATGTAAAGCTGTGTATCGTCGGCATAACAGTGAAAAGAAATGTTGAACTGATTAATAATTTGACCTAAAGGCAGCATGTAAAGGGAAAACAGCAGGGGCCCCAGAACCGACCCCTGAGGGACACCACAGGAGACACAAACTGTCTGGGACGTGGCGTTGCCAAGACTAACACATTCCAGCCTATTGGAGAGGAAAGATTTGAACCAGTCCAGGACTGTGTCGCAGAGACCGACCTCCACATGAAGACGGTGGAGGAGGATACTATGGTCCACAGTGTCGAAGGCTGCAGTGAGGTCAAGGAGGACAAGGATGGAGGGAGAGCCAGTGTCAGCAGCCAAGAGGACATCATTGGTAACCCTCAGCAATGCAGTCTCTGTACTGTGAGCTGCCCTGAATCCAGACTGGAACTTCTCATACAGGGAGTGTTGTTGTAGGTGATCCTGCAGCTGAGCAGCAACAGCTTTTTCCAGCACTTTAGACAGAAAAGGGAGGTGTGAAATTGGGCGGTAATTAGAAAAAATGTCTGGATCCAAATTAGATTTTTTCAGAAGAGGCCTAATGATGGCGGTTTTTAGAGGCAGTGGAACATGACCAGATTGAAGAGACTGATTTATTATTAGGTATAGGAACCTAGGTAGGGAAATCATTTTAACTGAGTTGATACGTCCGATCATTGACAAAGGCAAAGTTTTCCAGTATTCGATGTTCAGTTTTAATCCGGAAATAAACTTTGTAAAATTTAGTTTAAATATATGTTTTGGGTCTTTGGGCACAAAAACGCCTAGATAAGTAAGATGGTTTTCAACTACTTTGAATGGGACATTTTGTAAAAATCCTAATGGGTATGTGTTGGAAAGAGGCATTAACTCGCTCTTTGACCAATTGATTGAGTATCCAGAGATCTTACTAAAAGATGTAATCAGGTCGAGGAGAAAGGGAACCGATTTCACTGTGTCATATAAATATAAGATCACATCGTCAGCGTACAAACTAATGGTTGTTTCAACGCCGGCGACATGAAGGCCTTCGATATGCGGGTGTGCCCTAATTGCCACAGCAAGTGGCTCCAAAGCAATAGCGAAAAGCGCTGGTGACAGTGGGCAGCCCTGCTGAACTGAGCGCTGCAAGTGAAATGGAGCTGATCGATCACTATTTGTCAGGATGGAGCACATAGGTTCTAGATAAATCAGTTTTACCCATGAGATGAAAGTCTCGCCGAAACCAAATCTGCGCAATGATTCGAACATATATGGCCATTCAACCTGGTCAAAGGCTTTATGTGCATCAAGGGCCAGAATAGAGGCATTAGTATTTTTATGGTCAAGATATATAGTATTAAGTAATCGTCTTACATTGAAAAAAGACATTCTGCCGGGGATAAACCCAGTCTGATCAGGATGGATGATAGATGCTAAACATTTATTCAGTCTAGTGGCTAAAATTTTAGTGATTATCTTACGGTCAACATTTTGCAGTGCAATCGGTCGAAAGCTGGCAGGATCAGTTTTATCCCTCTCCTTTTTAAGAAAAAGGGAAATGTTAGCCTCATATAAAGTTTTAGGCAGTTTTCCATCCTTCTTTGATGCAGACATCATTCTAAACAGGAGTGGTGCAAGAATGTCACAGAATTTCTTATAAAAATCCGACCCAAAACCATCAGGCCCGGCAACTTTGCCAGATGGAAGTGATTTTATAGCGTCTATAACCTCTCGAAGCGTCAGGTCAGACTCAAGGTGGTCTCTGTCAGATTTATTTAATTTAGGCAAAAGGAGTGAATCAAAGAAATTATTAAAATCTGATTGTGTTACATTATTATCGGACGAGTACAGCGTGGCGTAAAATTCTCTGAATCTGCTGTTTATGTCAGCAGGGTTGGTTAAGAGCGTGCCATTTTTTGACTAAATATTATAGATGGATCTTGTGGCTTGGGCACACTTAAGCTGCAGCGCTAGTAGTTTACCAGGCTTATCTCCAAGCTCAAAATTTTTTTGTCGTAGTTTGCAAAGTAAATTACTAATTTGGCTGCTCATAATTCCATTGTATTCATATCTCAGTTTAAGTATTTCTTTATAGTCATCTGGTGATAAAGAGATTTGATACTTTCTTTCTAAATTGGAGAGGGCACAGGTGATTTCAGACAGACGTTTCTCTCTTTTTTTTTAAGGGCTGAGGTATATGAGATTATTTCGCCACGCATAACTGTCTTTAATGCTTCCCATAGAATGGAATCTGATACTTCACCGTTATCGTTTATGTCTATAAAATCTTTTAATTTAGAGGTTATGTTTTTAATAAAGTTATCATCATTGAGAAGGTTTGCGTTAAATCGCCAGGAATAAGCCTGCCTGGGAAGGGAGAGATCTAATGACATGGCCAGGGGGGAATGATCAGAAATGAGAATGTTATGATATTTAGAGTCAGCAATTTGAGAGGTGAGATTGTTACTTATTAGAAAGTAGTCAATCCTGGTATAAGTTTTGTGTACATGAGAGTAAAATGAATAATCTCTACCCGTAGGGTGCTGAGCCCTCCAAATATCAACCATATTCCTAGTTTTGATAAGATTATTTAAAAGTTTGGTGGACGCCAGTTCTATTGCTGGTCGTTTAGAGGATCTGTCAAGAAAGGTGTCAAGATAGCAGTTCAAGTCCCCCGCTATTATTACGTTTGAACTGCTGTCTTCTGGAATCAGGTCAAAAATTTTCCTAAAAAACCTGGGATCATCTGAGTTTGGACCGTATACATTAAGAAGAGTTAGTGGTTTTGAGTTTATGGTGCCTGTCACCATCAAGTACCTACCCATTGGGTCGTTAACGACAGACGTTGCCTGAAATGGGATATTCTTTCTTAATAATATGGCCACACTGCGAGCTCGTGAAGTGAATGGTGATTGGTATATTTGTGACACCCAGCTGCACTTCAGTCTGTGTTGTGCATCTTTTTTAATATGGGTCTCCTGCAGGAAAATAATGTCTGCTGCCAAGGATTTAAGATGTTTAAAAACCTTCCCCCTCTTTATTGCAGTGCCAAGACCTTTCACATTCCATGTCACCAGCTGCAGAGGTCTCCCCCCTTTCTGCCCGCCATAAGAAACATTAGTCATCGTACCGAAAATTTACTGAACCAAACCCTCCTTGAAACTGAACCAAACCGAAATGTGATTTTGGTGTACTGTTACACCCCTAAAATAAAAGATGGTGATTGTGAGGGTAAAATTTAGTGTGTGTGTGTGCGTGCGGGCGTGCGTGCGTGTGTGTGTGTGTGTCTAACATTGTCTTTATTGTTCATATGTTTCAGTGGTTCCTGCCTCTGTTTAGAGCTGATTAAGAAGAAGAAGCTCCAGAAGACTGAAGGCCTGATGTTGAACAGCAGGACCCAGAGCCTCTTATCATAAAGTGGAAGAAAAGACCCTTGGACCAGTCTGGTGGGAGACCAACTTAATATGGAGAAGACCGATATCAGATTTTAGGTCACTACAGTTTCTTTAAAGAGTGAGGAGGATTAAAAAAAAAAACTTACCAGGAACCCAGATTTAAAAATTCACAAAGGCAGTTCCAGCTCTTCAAAGACTGACATTAATGAGGACGATGAAGAGGATGGTGAAATGACCAATCCTGACTCTCTACTAAAGAACTCATCAGACTCTGAATCAGAACATGAAGACAGTATGAAAGACTGGAAGGAGAGCAGGGCTCCTGAATCAGAGGTAAAAACTGTCAACAAATCGTTGAGCTGCTCTGAGTGTGGTAAGCAGTATGTTAGTAACCGGACTCTTCAGAGACACATGACAAGTCATTCAAGAGTGAAGTCTTCAAGCTGTCTGCTTAATAAGAAATGTGTTGGAGAGAAGAAAAATGTAGAGTCACGCAGGAAAGTCCAGGCAAGGCCAAAATCATTAAGCTGTGATGACTGTGGTAAAATATTTACTTCCAAATCACATTTAAACTCACACATGAGAGTCCATACAGGAGAGAAGCCATTTCCTTGTGAACTATGTGGACAAAGATTTAGCCATAAAGCAAATTTAAACTCACACATGAGAGTCCACACAGGAGACAAGCTGTTTCCTTGTGAACTTTGTGGACATAGATTTAGTCAGAAGGCAAAATTAAACTTACACATGAGAGTCCACACAGGAGAGAAGCCATTTCCTTGTGAAATCTGTGGACAAAGATTTAGCCATAAAGCAAGTTTAAACTCACACATGAGAGTCCACACAGGAGATAAGCTGTTTCCTTGTGAACTTTGTGGACAAAGATTTAGTCGGAAGGACCATTTAAACTCCCATATGAGAGTCCACACTGGAGACAAGCCATTTCCTTGTGGTCTTTGTGGACAAAGATTTAGTCGGAAGGACCATTTAAACAGACACATGAGAGTCCACACAGGAGACAAGCCATTTCCTTGTGATGTTTGTGGACAAAGATTTAGTCAGAAGACAAGTTTAAACTCGCACATGAGAGTCCACACAGGAGACAAGCCATTTCCTTGTGAACTTTGTGGACATAGATTTAGTCAAAAGGCAAAATTAAACTCACACATGAGAGTCCACACAGGAGACAAGCCATTTCCTTGTGATGTTTGTGGACAAAGATTTAGTCAGAAGGCAAGTTTAAACTCACACATGAGAGTCCACACTGGAGACAAGCCATTTCCTTGTGATCTTTGTGGGCAAAGATTTAGTCAGAAGCCACATTTAACCTCACACATAAGAGTCCACACAGGAGAAAAGCCATTTCCTTGTGAACTTTGTGGACATAGATTTAGTCATAAGGCAGATTTGAACAAACACATTAGAGTCCACACAGGAGACAAGCCATTTCCTTGTGATCTTTGTGGACATAGATTTACTCATAAGTCAAGTTTAAACTCACACATGAGAGTCCACACAGGAGACAAGCCATTTCCTTGTGATCTTTGTGGACACAGATTTAGTCAGAAGACAAGTCTAAACTCACACATGAGAGTCCACACAGGAGACAAGCCGTTTCCATGTGAACTTTGTGGACAAAGATTTAGTCAGAAGACACATTTAAACTCACACATGAGAGCACACAGGAGACAAGCCGTTTCCATGTGAACTTTGTGGACAAAGATAATCTCATTCCACCCCATGTACCACATGTGGTAGCCTAGTTAAAACCAGACCCTTGTCCTTCACTTTGCTTTGGACTAGGGTCTGGGATTTCTCCCATAGACAACGATTTCTCCGGTCGATTTTTGACCGGACCAATCAGAGAACAGAAGGCGGAGTTTTGTTAGTTTAGCCTGGCGAGGTCCAGGCTATCAGATAACTAGCTCAGAAACCACTCTGTGGATATTTTTTCTGCTACCAGTGTGTAATTATATGGCTCTAATTTACTGACTGTTGGCCTAGATCAGGGGTGTCAAAGTCAAATACACCGAGGGCCAAAAAAACAAATTTGCTACAAGCCAAGGGCCGGACTGGTTCAATGTTTATTATAAGGAGGTGATATAAGTTTTTTTTCTTCTTTCTGCACTCTTTTCATTCAATGTTTTTTTTTTTTTTGATGAATTTGTTTTATTTTGTCTCTTTTAAATGAATGAATAAATGAATTAAATAAAATATTAAATAAAGCCTCAATAAACACTTATGATCAATAATTCATGTGAATAATGCAGAATACCATCCTGATTTATGATCAATAATCCAGGTGAATAATGCAGAATTATAAACGCTTCTTTCATAACTTCTCCATCACTGAAAGACTTCTTATGTTGAGCCAGGATGCGGCTAACACGGTAGGAGGCGATCGTAGCAGTTTACCTTTTGTGCTGGGCCGAGTGAAGATCAATTGATGGGCTGCAAGCTTGTTTTTTAGCTCCCGCACTTTGAGTCCGTAAAGAACTTTTAGGAGGGACAGCTGTCTCACCGTTTGTGCGTCATCTTGAAATGCTGCTTCAAGTTACACTTTTTGGGCAAGGCAACGCTCGAATTACAGATGAGGCAAATAGACTTCGAATTAGAATAAACACAAAAATACTCCTCCTCCCACTCTGTGTGAAAATAATGTTTTCGTTTGCTTGTTTGCTAGTTTTGCATCCATGTTTACTGCGTACTGACATTCACTCCACAGCGCTCTCACGCACCGATAGCTCCACTGCTGTCTTAAAGTCTCGTGAGTCACCTCACCCAAAACACGCGAGACTATGTCTGTGAGAATTCAAGATGGAGAGGGCTGAGGAAAGCGTTGCTGCGCATTGGAATATCGTCACTCCTCCCACCCCCCACCTCCACCACTTCTGCCGGAGTTAGAATGAAGCTGAGCAGCGGACATTTCACCTTGTTAACAGCTGAGAGCCGGCTGCCGGTGTTCTGTGGCCTGCGGGCAGGCTCTAATAGTTATTAAATATCATCCAGGGGGCCATGAATAATTGCTTTACGGGCCGGATCTGGCCCGCGGGCCGCCACTTTGACTTATGTGGCCTAGATGAAACATTTGAGATAAAATTTGATTTTTTTATCATTTATTTTCATAGCGCACCTGAGGCTGTTTGGAAAATGTCAAACCGAAACTATTTAAATCCAGCAGATTTGACCATTTCGTGAATTGATTTAGGAACTGTTAAGCTCAGGAACACTTCTGATATAACGTCAGCTATGAAATGTATTTTTTCTCAGCAAAGAAATAATAGTTTTTTACCTTGTTTTCATGAAAATTCCTTCGTGGCGGCAGCCATTTTAACTGACGACGTCAGTCGACGTCGTTCAAAACTCCGCCTTCTGTTCTCTGATTGGTCTGGTAATCCGCCTTCTGTTCTCTGATTGGTCCGGTCAAAAATCGACCGGAGAAATAGTTGTCTATGGGAGAAATCCCAGACCCTAGTCCAAAGCGAAGTGAAGGACAAGGGTCTGGTTTTAACCAGGCTACACATGTAGTGTGTATGACAGTAAAACTCTATGACTGACTGACTCTGACTTTAAAGCTAGGAATAAAAACATGCTTTGTGTTAGCAGGATTTAATTCTAACTTATGTTTATGTTTATTAAATTTGTTCATTTTTTTACAAAAGAAACAATACAAGGCAATCTCATAATGATAGTGTACAAAATGTAAAAAAATGAAAGGTGGCAGAAAGAAGAATAAATCTTATTATATCTGCCCCTTATCTCCAACAATCAGATTAAACAACAGTAGTCAAACCATGTAAACAATAATAATCTTCAACCAACTTTTTCCAACAATCAGGTTAAATAATAATATTCTTCAACCAACAGTACAAAATGACTAACTCTTTCTAGTTTTCTAACTAATACTAATACAGTACAAAATGACTAACACTTTCTAATTTTCTAACTAATACAATACACATTACGTTATTTCACATATATTTTTTTAACATATTTGTTTTGATCATTTTTTTAAATGTAAACATTGACTTGGCATTTTTAACTACATTCTCCAAGCCATTCCATAATCTAATTCCCTGAATTGAGGTAGAACGTCCCTTCAAACTGGTTCTGAATTGTGGTTTTACAAACAACTCTGTTCCCTTAAGATTATAACAACTTTGTCTTTTAACAAAGTGCATTTGGATATTTAAAGGTAATGCATTATTTTGAGCTCTATACATAACTGATAAAATATTATAGTCTACCAAATCATGGAACTTCAGTAATTTTAGTTGATAAAATAATGTACTTGATGGATGACGGTAATGCTTTCTAGTGATAATTCTTACAGCTCTTTTCTGTAATACAAAAATAGGCTTTGTGATTGTTTTACACGCATTCCCCCAAACATCAATACAATAGATTAAGTGTGGAACAATGATTGTGTTATACAACAAATACAGAGCTTTATCATTCAATAGGTCTCTGACTTTGTACAGTACTGCTATCGATTTAGCTATTTTTATTCTTACAGAATTTATGTGTTGTTTCCATGTCAGTTTGTCATCAATGATAACACCCAAAAACTTCACCTCATTCACTCTACAAATCTCAACATCCTCAATTTTGAGTGGAACATCAACAGTTTTCTTTCTATTACCGAATATCATGTAATTAGTTTTCTCTAGATTTAATGATAATTTATTTATTTTAAACCAAGTTTGTATCTTGACAAATTCTGTCTTTATCAATTCTAACATTTGTTCTATATCTTCACCTGAACAGAAAAAAGTGGTATCATCTGCGAAAAGTACACATTTAAGGAGTCCTGACACATTTACCAAGTCATTCACATATAAAATAAAAAGCTTTGGTCCAAGTACAGAGCCTTGGGGAACTCCACATGTGATATTACAGAGGTCAGATCTTACATCATTTATTTGTACAAATTGTTTCCTATTTTTTAAGTAGCTAGATACCCACTGTAATGCTGGTCCTCTAATACCATATTTGTTCAGTTTTTCAAGGAGAATGGCGTGATCAATAGTGTCGAATGCTTTTTTTAAATCAACAAAAATACTGATACAATATTGTTTTGAAACTTTGAATCTTATCCAACATTAAAACTTACCTCAAGTTGCGTTTTTGGACATGCATGCTTATGTTTGTACAAATTGTACTTGCCTGTAGAGAGGAGATTATTACAGCCTCATATAAAACCAATAATGATGATTTTATCAGAATAGTATCGGTATCGGTCGACATCCTGTTTTAGGTATCATGATCAGATCAAAAGTTTTTAAAAAGAAGACTTCCGGTGGGACCATCACCACAATGGCCGCATAGTGAGAGTGCTCCGGGACGAACTGGAGTAATTAGAGAAATTCCCCCTATATAACCTAAGTAAATACACCAAAATAACAACTTTAAAAAGGGGGACAGGACTGAACCACTATTCTGAGACATTAACGCCGACTGAGGCCAGGTGGATGTGAAAGGAGAGACGCAGCAACAATTAGCAGCTAACAAAGTTGAAGCTAATGAGCCACGAGGAGTAGTATCTAAAAAATGGCTGACACCGAACTGATACTGCAAGAACTAAAAGGATTTCGTCAAGAAAATAAAGAACAATTTGAGACGATAAAAGAAGAAATTGCGAAGGTGAACACCAGGATGGAGGAGGCTGAGGGAGGTATTGAGAAGGCAGAGGAAAATATTCAAAATACGGAGGAGGTCATCACGGCTATGCTAAAGCTACATGCTAAGCTGGAGGACAAATTTTTGGATCTGGAGAGTCGATCCAGACATGAGAACATAAGGATATATGGGGTACCAGAGGGATCCGAAAAGGAATCGACGATGATCTCATTTGTCGAAACCCTACTTCGTCAAGGTCTTGAAATAAACGAGGACACCCCTCAACTCCACATCGAAAGAGCTCACCGGTCAGTGGGGCCGCAACTGCCAGCCGGTGCGCCACCACGCTCCATCATAATTAAGTTCTTAAGCTCCAGAACTAAAGAGATGATACTCAGTAAAGCCTGGCAGAAGAAGGGCTTCACCTGGCAAGACAACCATATAAACCTGGACCATGACTATCCACTTCTCATACTTAAAAGACGAAGGGAATATACAGAAATCCACAAAGTACTGAAGGAAAACAATGTCCACTTCCAGACCCTCTTCCCAGCGAAGCTACGTGTTAGATATGAAGACGGAACCAAAACTTACGACACAGTAGTGGAGGCATCAGAAGACCTGCTGAGACGAGGCTACACCATGTCAACCATTAAGCCTCCGGAGATGCTCATGGAGCAAGTACAGCAACTGTCCTGGACGAGAGCGGACCGGAGAGCGACGAAGGGCACATCCAAACCCGGCGGGGGCCCCGGCTACAAGAAACTACAAGCCTTCAAGAGAACACCTACAGCCCCCTCCAGAACCTAGCAGATCTTTCCCAGACTGAAGTCGACGTGAGAAGTTGTGAAACACCTTTAAACCCATAACTAGTGGTGGAAACAAACTCTTGAATTACCTGGTTTGTGTGGGACCTTTTTTTCTTTCTTTCTTTGTTTTCTTTTTTTTTTCCCCGGCATGGGACTGTGGCAGGTAAGGACATCCCCCTCTGGACGGAGGAGGGGGACTTTCTCCTTCGAGCTCCTTAGGGAGCTCAACAGGGTCGAGTTAACAGACCCCTACCTAGGAAGTTACATGGACAAATTGTGTTCAGTTTTGTGTGTTACGTTAATTGTTTGTTCTCTGCTGGTTCTCACAAGGAGGGGGAAATGCACCAGTTATTTGAGTGAAATGGAGAGGGGAATCACATAGATGAATAATAGATCTTTAAAAATAGCAACATTTAATATAAATGGAGTACTCAATCCAATTAAAAGAGGAAAAAAATCTTATCAAAATTAAAAAAAGAAAAACTCCAAGTCGCTTTATTGCAAGAGACACACCTCAACGACACAGAACACGCTAAATTAAATAAACAAGGATTTAAACATGTTTACTTCTCTTCACATGGATCAGGGAGGTGGAGAGGAGTGGCAACCCTCATATCCAAGGCTGTAAATTACAAACACGTTTCAGAATATAATGACAGTGAAGGCAGATTTGCTATGGTGACAGGCAAGGTAGAAGGAATCATGATAACACTCCTTAACGTGTATATACCTCCTGGAAGTAACTGGTCCTTTTATAAACAAATAGTTGACATAATAACAAAAAGTCAGGGGATATTATTATGTGGGGGAGATTTCAACGTCCGATTAAACCCGAAAATTGATTCATCAAATGGTAAACCAGATGCAAAAAACATTAGCAGAAGATTAAATACGTGGTTGAATGAGATGGGGGTCGTAGACGTTTGGAGAGAGAAAAACCCGAAGAGCCGAGATTACTCACTCTATTCACATGCACACAACGTCTACCGTATTTTACGGATTATAGGTCGCACCGGAATATAGGTCGCAGTGTCCAATTATTGCCAAAAAATTGGAAAAATCCATAAATAGGTCGCACCGGTTTATAGGTCGCACCTACGTCACCGCCGACGTAACGCGTCATCCACCACTGACGCGCCGCGTGACCGCTGAGTCAACCCGGTAATATGGACAGAGTGTTTAGCTCTGCTGCTAATGTCTGCCAGAAGCTAACAGAAGCTAAACACGAGACGATTCCGTCTCTGAAAACACAAATAAAAAAATCGAATTTTATGTCAAATGTTTTGTCGAGGCCATAGTAACGTACATTAAAGATCCTATAATTTCAATCTGTAAGCAGAAAAAATATAAACCAAGTGGTTTTGAAGCTATTATAACGTAAACAGAAATACAACCAGAAGCTAACAGAAGCTAAACACGAGACAATACCGTCTCTGAAAACACGAATAAAAAAAATCAAATTTTATGTCAAATGTTTTGTCGAGACCATAGTAACGTACATTAAAGCTCCTATAATTACAATCTGTAAGCAGAAAAAATATACACAGAGTGGTTTTGAAGCTATTATAACGTAAACAGAAATACAACCAGAAGCTAAACACGAGACGATTCCATCTCTGAAAACACTAATAAAAAAATCAAATTTTATGTCAAATGTTTTGTCGAGACCATAGTAACGTACATTAAAGCTCCTATAATTACAATCTGTATGCAGAAAAATATACACAGAGTGGTTTTGAAGCTATTATAACGTAAACAGAAGTACACAGATATAAAACGAAGGCTAACACGAGACGAGTCCGCCTCTGACACGAATAAAAAAATCAAATTTTATGTCAAATGTTTTGTCGAGACCACAGTAACGTACATTAAAGCCTTATAATTACACTCTGTAAGCAGAAAAAATATACAAGCCCAAAACCAGAAAAGTTGGCACGTTGTGGAAATCGCAAATAAAAACAGAATACAATGACTTGCAAATCTTTTTCAACCTATATTCAATTGAACACACTGCAAAGACCACATACTTAACGTTCGAACTGGTAAACTTTGTTATTTTTTGCAATTATTAGCTCATTTGGAATTTGATGCCTGCAACATGTTTCAAAAAAGCTGGCACAAGTGACAAAGAAGACAGAGAAATTTGAGGAATGCTCATCAAACACTTATTTGGAATATCCCACAGGTGAACATGCAAATTGGGAACAGGTGGGTGCCATGATTGGGTATAAAAGCAGCTTCCTTGACATGCTCAGTCATCCACATAGAAGGATGGGGCGAGGGTCACCACTCTGTGAACAAATGCGTGGGCAAATTGTCGAACAGTTCAAGAACAACTTTTCTCAACGAGCTATTGCAAGGAATTTAGGAATTTCACCATCTACGGTCCGTAATATCATCAAAAGGTTCAGAGAATCTGGAGAAATCACTACACGTAAGGGGCAAGGCCGAAAACCAACATTGAATGCCCGTGACCTTCGATCCCTCAGGCGGTACTGCATCAAAAACCGACATCAGTGTGTAAAAGATATCACCACATGGGCTCAGGAATACTTCAGAAAACCACTGTCAGTAACTACAGTTCGTCGCTACATCTGTAAGTGCAAGTTAAAGCTCTACTATGCAAAGCAAAAGCCATTCATCAACAAGATCCAGAAACGCCGCCGGCTTTGCTGGGCCCGAGCTCATCTGAGATGGACTGATGCAAAGTGGAAAAGTGTTCTGTGGTCTGATGAGTCCACATTTCAAATTGTCTTTGGAAACTGTGGACGTCGTGTCTTACGGACCAAAGAGGAAAAGAACCATCAGGACTGTTATAGGCGCAAAGTTCAAAAGCCAGCATCTGTGATGGTATGGGGGTGCATTAGTGCCCAAGGCATGGGTAACTTACACATCTGTGAAGGCACCATTAATGCTGAAAGGTACATACAGGTTTTGGAGCAACATATGCTGCCATCCAAGCGACGTCTTTTTCATGGACGCCCCAGCTTATTTCAGCAAGACAATGCCAAGCCACATTCTGCACGTGTTACAACAGCGTGGCTTCGTAGCAAAAGAGTGCGGGTCCTCCCCTGGCCTGCCTGCAGTCCAGACCTGTCCCCCATTGAAAATGTGTGGCGCATTATGAAACGTAAAATACGACAACGGAGACCCCGGACTGTTGAACAACTTAAGCTGTACATCAAGCAAGAATGGGGAAGAATTCCACCTGAAAAGCTTCAAAAATTGGTCTCCTCAGTTCCCAAACGTTTACTGAGTGTTGTTAAAAGGAAAGGCGATGTAACACAGTGGTAAATATGTCCCTGTGCCAACTTTTTTGCAATGTGTTGCTGCCATTGAATTCTAAGTTAATGGTTATTTGCAAAACAAAATAAAGTTTCTCCGTTCGAACATTAAATATATTGTCTTTGCATTCTATTCAGTTGAATATGGGTTGAAAAAGATTTGCAAGTCATTGTATTCTGTTTTTATTTGCGATTTGCACAACGTGCCAACTTTTCCGGTTTTGGGCTTGTACACTTGAGTGGTTTTGAAGCTATTATAACATAAACAGAAATACAACCACAAGCTATCAGAAGCTATGCTAATAAAATATCGTTTTTTTTATTTTAATCTCAAACATCTAATAAAGCTACTCACTTGTAAACGTCCATACTGTGATTCCATTCTGTAAGTTTCAGAAAAATCTGCTGAGTGGTTCTTGACTTATCTTGCTAAAAAACAGCTGTAGTGGACCTACCCAGGGTCAAAACTGAAGTGTTTTGAACTGTTCCAGTGATGACCTTTGCTGACCTCTCAGTGAACAGACGTTTACTACAAATTATTCCATTAGTTGTAATCTGAGAACATAGTCACCAAAAGAGACTACATGTATTGGCTTCTTTAATTTTATTCTAATGTAATCAAAAGAATAACATTTTGTCATTTTCATGATATGTGCTATTATGCTGTTATTCTTTAAATGTGAAGCATTACTGTGTTACTTGACCAAATGAAAGTGTCTAATAAGTGTAAAGTTGAATAATATATCAAACTGACTTGCTCAGAAGTTGTTTTTGTAGTTATTTTAAACTTTTTATTTAAAATAAACTGGTCATTAATTGTAAACAGAAAAACTTTAAAAATGCCATTTTTAACTAAAAGTGTACAGATATGTACACCAATTCTGTTTAACATGCAAAGATGTGAAGAGCTTAATTTGGAAATGCTCTGTTCTCCATCATTCTGTTTTTTTTATTTAATGCGAAAATCAAATAGAAGATGCTTTTTTAATGTTATTTTAAATCTCTGGTATTTAAAATAAGCAAAAATGTTTGTCTGTACCTCTGTTATTCTAAAATTTGTTTTTTTAAATAAACAGAAGTTTTTTGTTTGTGTACAGAACAATTTTAAAGGTGGTATTTCACCATAAAAAATGCTGACTTTTTATGTATTTTGAGAGAACTCATCTGTTAACGTCCTTCAACCAACAGGTGGTAGTCGAGACTTTTACTTATCACGAGGTGACCTTTTCTTTCTACTTCCGGCCGCTAGAGGCGGCGTGGATGACTGTCATTTTCTTAGCCGTTAGCTTGCGAGTAGCATCTAACAACTCGGTAAAAATATCAACATTGGAAAGAGTTGGAGCCTGTACGTGATAATCGCTCGAACCACTTTGTTGTCAGGGACAAATCTGTATGATTAGACTGTTTAGATGGCTTAAATTGAGTTTTTAAACTCTTAGTGAAATCTCCGTTTGTCTTGTGTTGGGGGGTCACATAGTCTGATAGACAGAGGGGGCGGGCCGACGCAGCAACGCGCGTAGCGCGTCACCAGCTTCCAGCGAGGCGGAGCTCGCTACACAAATACTTGACGTCAACCAACCAATCACAGCTCATAAACAGACGTGATTGACACGTCGCGTTAACGCTAGCTTGGCACAACTGAACACAACTTTATAGACTCTTACAGCTCATACACGCTTCACAAACATCGCGAAAATTTCTGGAATATGGCGAAAACATTTACACAGGTTCAACGGAGCCACGCTCAGTAACTCAGCACTACAACTGTTTGAAAACAACACAGACTCTCTCGAGCCGCTTCAAGATCGGTTCCGTCCACTGACTGGTTTGTCAGAACCACTATCCGACAACGTTCTAACAGTAATATGCTTTTTTGACCTGCTCTAAAATGTAAAAATACCATACAGCAATCTTGCAGATGTTAATAATAGCTTCTAAAAATGACTCTGGTCATTTTTGAGATGAGATTGCCTCAGCTTGTGGACACCTAGTCTGGACCGGGTCTTCAGAACCACCAAACACTTCCCACACAGCCTGACAAATACCCACGAAGACTACTTATAGCATTTAAAAAGTTGAACAAATAACAATTTCAGCCTCAAATGTCCTTAAATGCAGTCCTACAATCGTTCTGAACACTTTTCCAGCCAAAAAATTAATCTGTTAGAGTCTAAAACTTGGATCCTAATATGCAAACAAGACGTCACAGTTCATGAGAGATCACAGATGTATTAATAATCTTTCAGAAAACTCGTACGGGCCACCAGATGTAATATTTATGAGGTAACCACCAGATTGTGTCTTTAAACACGTACGGTGCCACCCACATGTAAAGGATATTAGTGGGGGTCAGTATTAAGCTGACCCCTTTATAGGGATGTGCCAATCAGGTTTTATGAAACCGATCACGATACCGATCACCTATGTGTGACGATCACCGATACCGATCACAAATGCCGATCGCTTATATGTGTGCCGATCACATATACCGATCACCGATCAGATGGATTGCCTGTAACTTATGAGTGCTGCTTCTGGCTACAAGATCTGAAAACTTTTCAGATCTTGTAGCCAGAAGCAGCACTCATGTTCTTTTCAGAACCATAAAATCACCATAATTCAGACAAAAACATATTTTTACTCATTTATTTCAGAGAACAAAGTAAATAAAAGTAATTATCAACTGCATTATCAAAGAAAAATGTTTACCTTACTAACTTTCAATAAAAAAAGAAGGTTTTTTATTGTTTTAAAAAAACACATCTATTACTTCATATAAAAAACTAAAATACCCCATTTGCTACTTAAAGCTGCACTGTTGGCTGTTTTTACAAATGGCTTTATAAATACGTAAAGTATCATTATTATTATTATTTTTTTTATAATTTCGTGCTTTTTTGAACAACTTCCTACGGGAACCAGGAACCAGAAATACCGCCTCCGCCATTTTACATTCATTAGTTCCAGACTCGGCAGTCGGCTTTTAGAGGACTGTTTCTCCCATAAGAGGATGCCTCATACGGATAAATTAACTGGAAACACTCCCTGAACTCTGTGAATGTCTCAGGACTGGAGCAGCAGCCGCGATCGCTCCGCCGAGCGCTCCCACAGCACCGCGCGAGACCAGCAGCTCATGGTATGAGCTAAGGCTAACATGCTAAACCAGAGCTGCAGCAGACAGCCGGCTTTGTGCGATCAGAGGTTCCTGGAGCTCGCCTCGATGTCGGACTGGAAGCAGAAGATATCGGGGGACACCCAGCTAACTTGGAATAACAAAGCCGACAGCCTTTTTGAAGCCGCAGCTAAACTGGACTGCCCGTAACTGCGCAGCGGACTCGGTGGGGCTACTCGGTGGGGCTACATGCTAACAGGTGTTGCTAATGGCGGCGCTGGCAGACGGCTTTTGGTAAGTTATTAAAACGTATTAAAACATTTTAATGACGAATTAGGTTTGTTGTGTTGAAGGACTTCGTTGAACTTCCTCCACGAGGTACTTTTTCGTCGCACGTTTTGCAGTTGGCAAACTTCGCATCACAGGCTCTGTGATCGGTAATTGAAGGCAAAAGCCGATCACATACGTTTTAATGATTATCGACCGATTATGATCGGTGACCGATCGATCGGCACATCCCTACCCCTTTACCTTTATTTTAATTACTTATTCAGATTGAATAGTAATTTAACGGATTCTTTTCTTTTTCAGTTTACCCAATATTTCTGTGATCATAATGATTGACAAATAAACCATGAAGTGACCATGAGACGTTAACTTAGTTTGGTATGTCAAAGACACTACCATTTATTTAAAATAAATCAACTAAATTAACACCATTACACTTGATTGATAGATTTCACTTTTTCAATTTAACATGTCAGCAAATTTAATTGTAACAACAGACATAAATACAGGATGTCAATATACGGTACTTAGTCTGTGGCTCTTAGCTTAATATAGTTACCAGCTTAGAATGGAGATAGGGAAAAGGAAATAGGATAAGAGATGGAGAGATGATTTAAGAGGAAGTTATTTGTCTTGAGTATGTTACCAGAAATGACACTTCCCATCAGATTCTGCTGAATCCCAGGTACGTTTGTAAACGCTGACTCATTACCTTTAAGACAGGGGTGTCAAGCAAGCGGCCCGTGGGCCGCATCCGGCCCGCCAGGGTTTTTAGTCGGCCCGCTGATGAATCTGAATGAAATAATTCAGATTCATCAAAAGAATAAACGCTATTTTCTTAAAAATATGCAGTTCCTATGTTGTCCGCTATAGAGGCGCTGTGTTTTAGTCAGTTCCTATGTTGTCCTACTCAAACTGGCTGCCTCTAGGACCCAGGGGTGCTGTGTTTTAGTATGGGAGACGCAGCAGATAGCAAGCGGAGGCTCTGCTCTTTTTCCCTGTCCATGTGTGCAGCAAGCGTTCCTCCTGATGTGAAACCGTACAAAAACAAGATTTCAGGGTTGCTGAGGGAGTTTGAGAAACGATTTCAGGTCTTTAGAAGAATAATTACGCACACATCTTAAAAGATGGGCCGAGTGCACGAAGTCGCATGTCGGCACCGCTACAAAGGCGAACTCAGACAGAATTTGCAGTTTTTCTCTCACCACTCACCATCAGAGCTTCTGTTCTCACTAATGAACATTAATAAAACAGCTACGCTCAAAGCTCAATTTATGTGTTCACAATTGCTTCCTAGATGTGGAAAATGGATTTAAAATTCATTCATTTCTAAATTTTGATGGGTTTGATGCATTTTTAACATGCAGGAAAGTGTTTTAACAAAACTGTGTTTTTTGTTTTAATGTCCAGAGGACCAGACTTAGCTTTTTTAGATTTTTCTACCTGGATTATTGAGCATGCATCAGGGTATTTAACAAAACAGTTGACTAAATGTTTTAAAACGTGCAATCACTGATCAGTTTTTTAATGTGTAATGCACTTAAATGTTAAACTGAGTAAAAGTGTAAAAGGACAATTAATTTAATGTAAATATTTTTATAATTTATTTATTCTTTGCACTAATACAAAGAAAAAAAGTGGACTTTTGGAATGAGTATACTGGTCTGGCCCCCTTGAGATCAGATTAAGCTGTATGCGGCCCCCAGATCAAAATGAGTTTGACACCCCTGCTTTAAGACGACTAGTCTGGTAAAGAGATGGCACCAGCCTTTCAGGCGTACAGAATCGTTGCAGGTCTAGCACGTCCGAACCGGTTCTCGTTTACTTTTCAACGTCTCCTGGGGCCCGCGTTGATCATCAGAAAATGTGTCAACTCCTGGTTAACTTCGAGATAACTTATTCCAGAAAGGAATAATCAAAGTTCTGAGCTTGTGCTCGGTTCGAAGTGGACTGATAACAAGCATGTTATTAGTCTTTAACTGAATGACGTGTCCTTAGCGGCCGTGGCGTAGTGGTAATGGCAGTCGTCCCCCGATCGGAAGGTTGGAGGTTCGAATCCCGGTTCCCCACACCATGTGTCGTTGTGTCCTTGGGCAAGACACTTAACCCAGAGTTGCTCCCGGTAGGACTGGAAAGGCGCCTTGCATGGCAGTCTGCCGCTACCGGTGTATGAATGCGTGTATTAATGTTTGGATGGTTGTTATTGTAAAGCGCTTTGGGGCTCCTCACAGGGAGCTAGAAAGCACTATATAAATAAGCTCCATTTACCATTTAGCGTGTGACTGGCGTTCATTCAGCTCTTTGGGTAAACCTCATGGCTTGAGGGTCCTCAGCAAACTGAACGTTCACCGAAGCAAACGTTTTTTCTAAAAGTCTTGAGACCAGAAAACAGTCTTCTGATTGGTCAGAAGGGAAGAGCGAGGAGGGAAAAAGTGAAGTGAAAACTCAAGGTTGATAGCAAGTCTGCTTAGATCAGGGGTGCTCACACTTTTTCAGCATGCGAGCTACTTATAAAAAAACCAAGTCAAAAAGATCTACCCAATACAAAAATGCAAAACATATAATTATCTTCAAATGTATTAAGGATTCTTTTTATGTACAATGTACCTATGTTGATGTACCTTGCATAACTGAATAAGCCAATATTGCACAACACATGTAATAAATCAGGGGTCACCAACCCGTAGGGACCAAATGGGGTGATGGTGACAGCAATATAGATTTTTTTTATTTTTTTAAAAAAAAGATGGTAGAAACTGATCCCCACCCCCTTCTTTATAAGAATCTGGTCTTTTACTTTAATTAATAAATGTTAAAAAATCATTAGATATTTTTTTAACTTTATAATGTCATCTCTAAAAAAAACTCCAGCAAATCTAAAGTGGTCCACAGGCCACCAGTTGATAACCACAGCTGTAGCAGGTTGTTATGGCTCCGGACACGTTTAATTTAGTGAACAAAGGCATAAAAATGGCTCTTTTGGTACGGAGATTTACAGCGGTGTATTTTACAGACTGTCCCTGAACGCAGCGCGAAAGTGTGTTTTGCAAACGCTCGCGCTGCGGGACAGGGAAACGTGCAGAGAACAGAGAGTAGTCAAGGAGGTTATTCTGTATGAAAAGTGTCTCGTATGATTTTAATAATAAAGCCACGTCAACTCCCAACCAGTATGTTTAAGCGTGCAGAGAAACATCACAGCGTCACTCACCCGGAAGATGGTGGGGGCGTTTCGCTTTGAAGTTGCTGCTGTCCGAACAGGGATTTTAGTTCCTCCACCTTTCTCTTTCTCACCTGGCTTTTGGGTGGGAAGTCCATGTCGTATTTTCCATGAACAGTCCGAAATCTGATTGTTTTAGCTTGGTATGTTTCGCTGCGTTTCACCTTCGCGCCGTTGTTTTCAGAAACTGCATGCGTAATGACCTAAAGCTCTCATCTGATTGGTTGCCGTGTATGTCAATCAAGTGATGGGAGGATACAACTCAAGATTCAGTTGTCATCTGATTGGTTGCCCTGTATGTCAATCAAGTAACGGGATGTTTGATTGGCTGACAATTTTTTTAATGTCACGCTGCGGGGAAAAAAAAAATATATAATGTCACGCTGCGATCGACCAGTAATGCCTCCGCGATCGGCCGGTCGATCGCGATCGACGTAATGAGCAGGTCTGGCTTAGATAAACAGAGGAATGTTTTGGGAAAGTGTCTGAAAGTGAAGAGACATCTAGACGCTTAGTTCGAGATTTAGCTGAACTCAACAAAAACAACTTCTGAGCAAGTCAGTTTGACATATTATTCAACTTTACACTTATTAGACACTTTCATTTGGTCAAGTAACACAGTAATGCTTCACATTTAAAGAATAACAGCATAATAGCACATATCATGAGAATGACAAAATGTTATTCTTTTGATTACATTACAATAAAATTAAAGAAGCCAGTAGTCTCTTTTGGTGACTATGTTCTCAGATTACCGGGAGGAGACCCAGAGGAAGACCCAGGACGCGCTGGAGGGACTATGTTTCTCGGCTGGCCTGGGAACGCCTTGGGATTCCCCCGGAGGAGCTGCTCCAAGTGGCTGGGGAGAGGGAAGTCTGGGCCTCCCTACTTAGGCTGCTACCCCCGCGACCCGACCCCGAATAAGCGGAAGAAGATGGATGGATGGATGGATGGGTTCTCAGATTACAACTAATGGAATAATTTGTAGTAAACGTCTGTTCACTGAGAGGTCAGCAAAGGTCATCACTGGAACAGTTCAAAACACTTCAGTTTTGACCCTGGGTAGGTCCACTACACAGCAAACAAACAGAGCTATCAGAAGCTACATCCAGACCAGGAGGCCGACAGTCAGTCCGAGCAGAGGAGCTTTTTTCGGACACATGAGCTAGAAATGATTTTCTTCTTCTTCTTGGGTCGGTGTACTCCTCTGGAAGTGGTACTGCATTGCCCCTAGCGGCCGAAAGTGATACTGCACCATTTTCTGCCAAAGTGAAAAAAGCTAATAAATGAGTCAAAAATTGGTCTAAAAATATGGGAAAAATTCCATAAATAGGTTGCATTGGTGTATAGGTTGCAGGCCTTGATAAAAACATAAAAAGGTACGACCTATAATCCGAAAAATACTGTACTCCCGCATAGATTACTTCTTTATGTTCAAGGGAGAGGTTTTTGGGGTAGACAGTTGTGAAATAGGACCTAGTACAGTACTCTTTAAGATCACAGTCCCATCTACATCTCAATCGGTCTGGATAGTAGGAGGAACTCCACTCTGTGGAGATTGAGTTCTAACATTTTGAACAACTTGGCCATTAGAGACAAATTAAAACATGAAATTAAGTTATATTTAGAAAATAATGATAATGAGGAAGTTACCCCCTCGACGGTCTGGGACGCATTAAAAGCAGTAATTAGGGGTAAAACTATATCCATAACCTCATATGAGAAGAGAATTAGGGGGAAAAAACTCCAGGAATTAGAAGAGAATTTGAAAAGATTACAGACAGAACATTCAAAGTATCCCAAAGATGACGAAACCAAACATAAGATTACAAAACTAAAAAAAGAAATAGAAGAAATAAATACTCAAGAAATCCAGAAAAAGCTTATGTTTATAAAACAACAATATTTCGAGGCAGGGGGGAAATCCCTAAAACTTTTATCATATAGGTTAAGAAAACAACAAGCCTGCAGAACTATACATAAAATAAGAAACAGTGTAACAAAGGAAATAGAAACTAATCCAGAGAAAATCAAAAACTACTTTCAAAAATACTATAAAACACTATATTCACAACCACAAACAGCGACAACCAGATCGATGCCTTTTTGGGAAAAATCAATCTTATACAACATTTTATGTCTGAACTAAACTTAAGAGACATATGGAGAGTGCAGAATCCAACAAAGAAAGAATATTCATGCCACTCAACTACCCATAATAGCTACAGCCGTATTGATTTTTTTTTTTCAAATTCTTTAGTTGCTAGAATTAAAGATTATGCATATAATAGCATATTAATCTCCGACCACTCACTATGCCTGCTTAAATTTTCACCCTTAACTGCAATTAGACGTAATCTTATCTGGCGTTTAAAATCCCACTGGTTACAAATGCCTACATTTTTGAAATACATTGAAAAAAATATTGATGATTACTTTGACTTTAATAAATCTGAGACAACAGCAACTATCAGATGGGAAGCATTCAAGGCTTTTATACGAGGTCAAATGATGAGCTACACAAAAAACAAAGTTAATAAAACTCTCATGGAGATGGTAAAACTTGAAGAACAAATAAAAGAGACTGAGCTCGAGATAAATCTAAAAGGTTCTAAAGAAAAACAAAAAGAACTGCTAATATTGAGGGCAAAATATGATGAACTATCTACCTATAAAGCTACATCAGAGATATTCAGATTGAAACAATCCTACTACGATCAGGGAGAGAGGGCAGGAAAACTTCTAGCCTGGCGCATTAAGGCTACTCAGAATGAGAGGAAAATAAATGAAATTACAACTGGAAATGATAATACTAGCGATCCTCAAAAAATTAATGATCTTTTTAAAGATTATTACTCAAAATGATATACGTCTAAAGGACACATACCACAGGAATCATTGGATTCCTTTCTTAATTCAATAAACACTCCCACACTTAGTGAAACAGCTAAATTAGAACTGGATAGGCCAATAATAATAATAATAATAATAAATTCAATTTATACCACACTTTTCATTAATAAAAATCTCAAAGTGCTACAACAATAAAAACAAGTGATAAAATCAAATAAAATCAATAATGGTATTAACTAAGATTAAAAACAGAATCATGTGGAGGCAGAATAGGCCTGCTTAAAAAATAAATAAATAAATAAATAAAACAAGTGATAAAATCAAGTAAAATCAATAATACTATCAACCAAGATCAAAGATAAAATCATGCGGGGGCAGAATAGGCTTGCTTAAAAAGAAAAGTCTTTAAACCGCTTTTAAAGTCAACCAGTGACTGTGGAGCTCTCAGGCAGTCAGGAAGGGAGTTCCATAGGCGGGATAACTCAATAACTATAGAGGAACTCTCAAACGCAATAGATAAACTAAAATCAGGAAAAGCACCCGGCCCAGATGAGATTCATTTGGACTTGTATAAAATATTTAAGAACAAATTACTACAGCCCCTCCATAATATGATAGTGGAAAGCTACAACTTTAAAGAATTACCTCCCTCCTTGAGAAACGCGATCATAACAGTCTTACCTAAACCCGAGAAACCTCCCACCAGATGCGAATCCTTCCGACCAATCTCTCTTTTAAATTCTGATGCCAAAATAATATCTAAAGTATTAGCAATTAGGGTTGAGAAATTTTTACCATATCTTTCTAATCCTGACCAGAACGGTTTTATTAAAGGGAGGCAAGCCCATCACGGTATTTGTCGCATACTAAATATAATTCATGAAAAATATGAACATCCCGATACAGCTTTACTTTCACTCGATGCGGAAAAAGCATTCGACAGAGTGGAACATAATTACCTCTATAGAGTTCTTTCTCAATTTGGCTTGGGCAGTTATTTCATAAATTGGATTAAAATAATTTATAATAAACCCAACGCCTCAGTTATAACTAATAATATAATATCCAAACCATTTAATCTAGCTAGGGGCACGCGTCAAGGATGTCCTCTCTTGCCACTGCTCTTTATCCTGGCAATTGAGCCATTAGCTATTGCCATAAGGAATAATCAAAATATACACGGTATCAAAATTAAAAGTATTGAATCTAAAATTGGGCTCTTTGCCGACAACATTATTTTAATGTTGTCCAAGCTGAATTGCTCAATTCCCCAACTACTCAAGATTATCAATGAGTTTGGTTATATTTCCGGTTATAAAATTAATGAATCCAAATCTGCCATCCTATTTTTAAATCAAGCTGAAAAAGAGACTCCACCAATTCTAACCACATTTCAGGTGGCAAAAGACAGCCTCACCTACTTAGGCATTAAAATTACTCCAAAAATGGACGATCTGGTTGGTGCAAACTACACGCCGGTGACTAACTCAATATGAGAATCACTTGGCAGATGGTCTACCCTGCCTATATCTATGATTGGCCGTATAAACATTCTTAAAATGAACGTGCTTCCTAAATTTTTATATCTTTTTCAGGCTATCCCCCTTAATCCTCCCGATGGATTTTTTAATCAAATCCAAAAAATCTTCAATAAATTCATTTGGAATAACAGACGAGCTAGAGTACGTTTATCATTACTATATCTTCCATATGATAGAGGAGGACTGAGTGTACCAAACCTAAGATGGTATTACTGGGCTTCCCAACTTTCTAGTGCATCTTGTTGGTTTTCACCAACATTATCCTGCCATGGGTAAAAATAGAAAATATAAACACCACTACCTTATCCCTAAATTCATATCTATACTCAAGGAAATGCAAAGATTTAATTAAAAAAACACTTCAAACCCTTTTGTTAAAAACACTATCCGAGTATGGTACGATATACATAAATTCAAAAATGAAACACCGATATTATCCCAGTTTTCTCCGATCTGGGGCAATATGTTATTGAACCAGGTAGGAAAGATTTGGGTTTTAAAACATTCCAAGGGTTTACGCAAAATCGCTGATTTATTTGATAAAGGGATTATGGTCAGCTTTGAAGATTTGAAACAGAAAAACTTTTTTTTAAGTTTATGCAAGCTAGAAATTTAATTTTAGAAGCTCTGTATGAAAAGAATTGTGTGCAAAGAAATCGTAGAAAAAGAAATATTGTTGACCAACCTTGGATGACTAAAGGGTTGAGAAATGCTTGTAAAAAAAAAATAACTTGTATTTATGTTTCTTAAAAACGAGAACACAACAAGCTGAAGAAAAATATAAAAAATATAAAAATAAATTGGTAATGATTATAAGAAGATGCAAGAAAGAATACTATAGTGATTTATTAAACAAGAGCAATGGTGACACTAAAACAACATGGCGAGTAATAAATGATGTTCTAAAAAGTCATAAAGCAAAAACGAACATTGCAAAATATTTTGTGAAAGATGACAAAGAAATACATGATGAGAATGATATCGTAAATGAATTTAATCAATATTTTGTAAATATTGGATCAAGCCTTGCAGCTAAAATACCAAAAGTAGATAATAAGGTGTGTCATTCAATTAAAAGTTGCACCAACAGTATTTTTCTTAGTGGAACTAACAAAGAGGAAATTATGAAAATGGTAAAAAATCTCTCAGACAAGAGATCAAAAGACTGGGTGGACATGGATATGATGTTCGTAAAAGAAATAATAAGTTATGTTATTGAACCGTTTACATATATATGCAATTTATCTTTTTCAACAGGAATATTTCCAGATAACATGAAAGTAGCAAAGGTAATTCCTCTTTTTAAAAATGGTGATAAATGTGTATTCAATAATTATAGGCCAATATCCTTATTACCACAGTTCTCAAAAATTCTAGAAAAACTATTTGTGACCAGATTGGATCAATTTATTGATAAACAAAATATTTTAAGTAGCAGTCAGTATGGGTTTAGAGAAAAAAACTCTACGTCAATGGCTCTCATGGATTTAATGGAACAAATAACTAATGCTGTCGATCATAAACAGTACTGTGTTAGTGTTTTTGTTGATCTAAAAAAAGCATTTGATACCATTGACCACACCATTCTCCTTGAAAAACTAAATAAATATGGTGTTAGAGGACCAGCATTACAGTGGGTATCTAGCTATTTGAAGGACAGGAAACAGTTTGTGCAAATAAATGATGTTAGATCTGACCTCCGTGATATCACTTGTGGAGTTCCTCAGGGTTCTGTGCTTGGACCAAAGTTATTTATTTTATATGTGAATGACTTGGTAAATGTGTCAGGACTACTTAAATGTGTTCTTTTTGCCGATGACACCACATTTTTCTGTTCGGGTAATGACATAAAACAGATTTTGGATATGATGAAAACAGAATTTATAAAAATACAAACTTGGTTTAAATTAGGGATGGGGCAGATCCGATCCAGTATCGGTATCGGTATCCGATACCAGCATAATTTAAGTATCGGATATCGGATCCAACCTGCCGATATTTCCGATCCAGCTTCAAAGAGCACTTGTGTTCCATCATATTCTGTGACTACCGTCTTAACATTGTGTGAGTTAAAACCAATGAAGACACTCTTGAGCCTTACAACAGGAAACTCACAAACTTTAACAGTATAGTCTTTATAGTATAGAAAACATTCCAAAATACACATAACTTTATAGTCTCAGCACAAAAATTTCATTATACAGATTCACATACCTGAACAGTATCGGATCGGAAAAGTATCGGTATCGGTAGATACCCAGTTCTTAAGTATCGGGATCGGATCGGAAGGGAGAAATGTGGATCGGTGCATCCCTAGTTTAAATTAAACAAATTATCTTTGAATTTAGATAAAACTAATTACATGATATTCAGTAACAAAAAGAGAATTGTTGATGACGATCCATTTGAAATTGAAGATGTTGTGATCTGTAAAGTGAGTGAAGTGAAGTTTCTGGGTGTTATCATTGATGACAAACTGACATGGAAACATCATGTAAATTCCATTAAAAAATAGCTAGATCAATTGCAGTACTGTATAAAGTCAGGGATTTTTTAATTGATAAAGCTTTACATATGTTGTATAACACAATCATTGCTCCACATTTAATCTATTGTATTGAGGTTTGGGGAAAAGCGTGCAAAACTATTACAAAGCCTGTTTTTATTTTACAAAAGAGAGCTGTAAGAGTAATCACCAGAAAACATTTCAGTCACCCATCAAACACTTTGTTTCTTCAGCTAAACTTATTGAAATTCCAGGAATTGGTAGAATATAGTATTTTATCAGTTATGTATAGGGCTCATAATAACACATTACCTTTAAATATCCAAAGAAATTTTATAAAAAGACAAAGTTATTACAATCTCAAAGGGACAGAGATATTCATCAAACCACAATTCAGAACCAGCTTAAAGGGACGGTCTACCTCAATTCAGGGAGTTCGATTGTGGAATGCTCTGGAGAGTGATGTTAAAAATGAAAAATCAATGTATACATTTAAGAAAAAGGTCAAAAAGGACTTGCTCAAAAACTATATATGATGTAACCTTGCGTGTTTGTGTATTACACTTATGTTGTACTTATGATGTAGCTTAGTGCGTTTGTGTATTACAGTTAGAAAAATTAAGTAGAGTTATTCATTTTGTGAAGCAGTTTGTGTATTACAGTTAGAAAATTAAGTAGAATTATTCATTTTTGTGATGTATTTTGTGTATTACAGTTAGGAAAATTAAGTAGAATTATTCATTTTGTGAACATCTTGATGTTGTGCCATCTTTTAGTTTGTGTATTACAGTTAGAAAAATTAAGTAGAATTATTCATTTTATGATCTAGTTTGTGTATAACAGTTAGAAAAATTAAGTAGAGAAAAAAAAGTGTGATGTAGTTTGTGTATTAGTTAGAAAAATTAAGTAGAATTATTCATTTTGTGATGTAGTTTGTGTATCACAGTTAGAAAAATTAAGTAGAATTATGGGTGATGTAGTTTGTGTATTACAGTTAGAAAAATTAAGTAGAATTATTCATTTTGTGATCTAGTTTATGTATTACAGTTAGGAAAATTAAGTAGAATTATTCATTTTGTGATGTAGTTTGTGTATTACAGTTAGAAAAATAAGTAGAATTATTCATTCTGTGATGTTGCTTGAAGGTTATCATTGGTTGAACAAACTGTGAAATAAGGGGCAGATATAATAAGATTTCATCTTCTTTCTGCTCCCTTCATTTTATCCTACTTGTATTCTTGTATCTGATGAAACTGTCTTGTATTGTTCTTTTAAAATGAATGAATAAACATCAATCAATCAATCAATCAATCTTGAATACTCAAAAATCGATAGATTACCCACTCTTACTTCTATAGAAGAGCTAGCAACAAATAGTCATTTAAGGAAGGGTCTAATATCCTGCTTTTATAACAGTATCAAGGACAGCTCTCAGACCTCCTCAGAACACAAAAGAATTGCATGGTGTGAGGACTTGAAATGTAATATATCAGTAGAGGAATGGCAGAGGGCCTGTTTGAAAGCACAGACGCAATCTATTAATACCCAATTTAAATTAATCCAATACAAATGGCTGATGAGAGCATATATTTCTCCAACACTACTAAAAAAATTGAATCCCAACAATCCTGATACATGTGCCAAATGTGGGGATAAAGGCACTTTGATTCATTGTCTTTGGGAATGTCCAGAGATTCAGAAATCCCAATAACAGCTCTACTTAGTGATTATAAATTACAGGAAGAACAGCAGATCCCAGAAGACTCCATAACAGGTAGCTTTCTCAAACGCTGGCAGGGATTGACAAAAATATGTAAAGTAGGAGACACATCTAAAATGATGAGGTGGTGTGCCTACGACTCAGACTTTGCACCAAACAGAAATGATAACAGCTTCAAATCATGGATTTCAAAAGGATTAACAACCTATTATTCATTTGTCCACAAAGGGATTTTCCAGAGTTTTGAAGCCTTACAGAAGGACCATGGTCTGGAAAAACAGGACTTTTTAGGTACCTGCAGGTGAGAAATTATTTTAATAGAAATTTCAAGGAGTTGAAACAAAACGATTCAAGTTTCATGGGAGTATTTATGTCACTAATTAAGCCCAGATCAGACAGCAGAATTATCTCCAAATTATATAAAGCCATATAACTATCTAAACATGAAAATACAGATTACAGAAAGAGGAAATGGGAAAAAGAAATAAAGGTAATCTCAGAAGAAAGCTGGGAGGAAATATGTCAACTACAGTGGGTCTCAACCAGATCAAACACATGGCGAGAATTCTGTTGGAAAAACATTGCACGATTTTTTGTTACACCCATTCAGAGACGATATCAGGGAAATGGAGACGCCTGCTGGAGACTTTGTGGATTTAGGGGAGCTAATCACTTCCATGTTTTCTGGGACTGCCAGGTAATAAGAGCATACTGGGAAGAGTTCCACAAACGTATTGAAAATATATTCAATGTAAACATTCCATTCAAATGTGAAACGTTATACTTGGGCAATCTACAGTTGGAGACATGGATCAATAAAGACAAAAAACTGCTGGCTATATTACTGGCAGCCAGTAAGAAAGCCATCACAAGGAAATGGCTAAAACCGGACCCACCCACCATTGATGAATGGACGGATGTAGTTTACCAGATTTATGTTATGGAAAATATTTATTTCTCCCTACAAGTTGAAAAAGACAAATTTTATAAGATCTGGACCAAATGGACTGAGTATGTAAAACCAATTAGATCTGACTTCATTTGATTGTATTTGTGAATTATGTGTCCTGCCCCTTGTTGTTCTTGTGAGTTTTATTGTTCAAATGGTGCATTCCCAGTTTTGGTTCAAATGTGTTAATTTTTGTTTTTGTTCGTAACTAAAATTAGTAGTCCGAAAAAGAAAATACCAGAAAGACAGCATAGATGAAAACATTTGGCCTTTCCACTTCTGTCCTCATGTACAACCTTAAATGCTTCCTCAGTCCTGGGCTACATCAGTACATGCTCTGAAAATGTATCCATAAAAAAATATGTTAAATCCTACCCGAACCGGAAACCCTGGTTAAATAAAGAAGTTCACGCCTTGCTAGCAGCCAGGGACACTGCATTCAAGTCAGGAGATAAAGAGGAGCTGAGAAAGAGCAGGAATGAACTGAAGGATGGCATTAAGAAGGCCAAGGCCACGTATGCACAGAGGATCGAGGGACAGTTCACCTCACAAGACCCACGGAGCATGTGGAAGGGTATTAAATGCATAACAGATTACAAAGGCAAGAACAAACAATGCCCCAGGGACCCATCTCTGCCTGATGCCCTCAATAAGTTTTATGCACGTTTTGATGATCCAAACAGACCAGCTAGCACCAGACTCACCTCATCACCAGATGAAGAGCATCTCAGGGTGACCGCAGCAGAAGTGAGAGGCAGTCTCAGAAAGATTAATCCTCATAAAGCAACCGGACCAGACAACATCCCAGGGAAAGTTCTGAAGGAATGTGCGGACCAGCTCTGTGAGGTGCTGGCTGACATCTTCACCACCTCACTTGCACTGGAGTCAGTTCCCACCTGCCTGAAGACCGCGACCATCATCCCAGTCCCAAAGAGCTCCACAGTGACTGGTCTGAATGACTATAGACCGGTGGCCCTCACCCCGATAGTCGCTAAATGTTTTGAGAAACTGGTCATGTCCCACATCAAGGCAACCGTCAACATCAACGAGGACCCTCATCAATACGCATACCGTGAGAACCGATCAACAGAGGACGCCATTTCTTCCGTGGTCCACACTGCTCTCACCCACCTGGATCAGAAGGACTCATACGTGCGTCTGCTCTTTGTGGACTTCACATCTGCCTTCAACACCATGATCCCCCAAACTCTGATAGACAAACTATCTACACTTGGACTAAGCCCCTCTATTTGTAACTGGGTACTAGACTTCTTAACAGACAGACCACAGTCCGTGAAGATCCACAACTTCTCCTCCTCCACCATAACCCTCAGCACTGGCTCTCCTCAAGGATGTGTGCTGAGCCCCCTTCTGTTCACTCTGCTCACATATGATTGTACAGCCACACTTCCAGGCTGTCATATTGTTAAGTTTGCAGATGATACAGCGGTGGTGGGATGCATCACAAACAATGATGAGTCCAGCTACAGACAGGAGGTGGAACACCTGGAGAGCTGGTGCAAAGAGAATAATCTTCACATGAATGTGAAGAAGACAAAGGAGATGATTGTGGACTTCAGAAGGAACAAACACACCCACGCCCCACTGAAAATAGGTGGGTCTGCAGTGGAAGTGGTCTCCAGCTACAAATACTTGGGTGTACACATGAATGATAACCTCAGCTGGAGCAACAACACCACCAGCCTGATCAAGAAAGGTCATCAGAGACTCTACTTCCTCAGACGGCTGAGACGTGCTGGTCTGAGCAGCCCAGTTCTCACCTCGTTCTACAGGTGTGCAGTGGAGAGCGTCCTGTGCTCCAGCATCAACGTGTGGCATGGAGGCTGCACAGTTGAAGAGAGGAAAGCTCTACAGAGAGTGGTGAAGGCTGCACAGAAGTCTGTTGGAGTCAGTCTCCCCACCATCACAGACATTTACACCTCCAGATGCAGGAAAAGAGCCACCTGCATCATGAAAGACCTCACTCATCCAGCACACTCACTCTTTGCCCCACTCCCCTCAGGACGGAGGTTGAGGAGCATCAAGTGTAGAACCACTAGACTGAGGAACAGCTTCTAC
Organism: Garcialebias charrua; assembly: GCA_038048925.1. Classification (NCBI taxonomy): domain Eukaryota; kingdom Metazoa; phylum Chordata; class Actinopteri; order Cyprinodontiformes; family Rivulidae; genus Garcialebias; species Garcialebias charrua. The sequence goes on from JBBPBX010017415.1 coordinate 37,525, forward strand.
CCTGAGGCTGTTAGACTCATGAATAAATAAAAATAAAATAAAAATAAACACTGCAAAATATCACATTGTGCTGATGCTGATCTGTTTTCTTGTTGCTGTGTTCATCTGTGTTCATCTGTGACCATCTGCTCATACAAACTCATGTTCGTGCTGCTGTTTATTTCCACTATATTAGGCTTAGTGTATTACTAGTTGATGTTTTTCTTAGTTAATTCTAGATGTTATTACTGTTTTTCTCTTGCATTTGTTGTTGGATGTAACTGGGACCCCGTGTACATAATCTCGTTTTCATCACATGTACCACATGCGGTGCAAATGGCAATAAAGACTCTCTGACTCTGACTCTCTCTGACTCTGAAATGAGTAAAGCTGTAATTAATGATTGTGAAGGAAATCTGTCTTTCTAAATAAAAAATGTAAAAAAATTTTGAAAAAATTCAGTCATTCAGTTCTTTGATTAGAGCTCTATTGGTGAACCTAAGTGCAACCTACCCATCTCTGTTTGGACAGTTATGTCCCAGAGGACAATGTCCCACTCTGTTTGGACAGGCATGTCCCAGAGGACGGTAACATCATTATTTTCTATTATAATTTGGGGCTTGTACCATTTGTCTTTTGTTTTCATGTTGACTTCCTGTCAGTCTGTATCAGTGATAGTCAAAATGTACATATGGTCGGGCTCTAGTGTCCATGTTCTTCTGCTTGTCTCTTTTGTCTTTTAGTAACATTAGAGCTGCAACTAGTGACTGAAGTCAAATCAAACAAATGTCAACAAAATGTAACGTTCTACTGAGTTTTGAAACAACATTTTTATAACTAAAACTCAGACAGTAATGAATATTTGCACATTGTTTATTGACACATTATTGTTGTTTTCACCACAATTAAAAAGACAAGATTTGTAAACTTTAAAATGGCAACATTAAATGAAGCTGTGCGACAAAACAATGTAACTTACTCACCAAATATTGAAAACTATATTGTCATAGAATCAACTTCCAGACTTGGGTTACTGATTGAATCATGACTCCTAACCTTCTGGGTCATTTTTACATCATCAGAAAGGACACAGTTATAGACATAATTCGCCCCCGCCTATATCTCGGATTTGATAAACCCTTATGTCCCACCACGTGCTTTGAGGTCAGAGGACCGGGTACTTTTAAGGGTTCCAGGGGCTCGTCTTAAACTCAGAGGTGACAGGGTGTTCTCTGTAGCAGGCCCAAGGCTCTGGAACAAGTTACTGCTGCTTGTCAGACAGGCCCTCTCCCTCTCTGTGTTCAAATCTCATTTAAAGACCCATTACTACGCTGTTGTTTTCAACACCAGCTGATTTGTGTTTGGTCGTTTTATTTATGATCTGCAATGTTTTTATGACTTTTTTTATACTTCATTGTGTGTGTTGCCTGTTGTTTATTTGTTTGTACAGCACTTTGGTCTGGCCCTGTCGCTGTTTAAAGGGCTTTATAAATAAAAATGTTATGATATGGTATGGTATAATGTTTTAAAGTAGAAATATAAATGTTCATTTTATTGATTTGTATGTTTTTATGAATATATCTTAACAGTGTCTGACACCTGAGAAGATGAACCCAATATTTAAGAAAAAATACCACTGTTAGAATGTCTAAAGAAAGTGTCTTTCAGAAGATTTCACTGAGTTGAAGTGAACGTTATGTGAAGTCCACAAAGAGCATACGGGCGTATGAGTCCTTCTGTTCCAGGTGGGTGAGAGCAGTGTGGACCACAGAGGAGATGGCATCCTCTGTTGATTGGTTCTCACAGTATGAATACTGGTGAGGGTCCTCGTTGATGTTTTTTTACGGCCAGTGGCCTTGTGTATGTTTTAATTAGTCATTCAGGAGTATAACTTCAAGATCTGCCATAAACTTTGTCACGTGCACTTTAGGCTTGTGTTTAACTTTGAACATTTTGTTTTGACTTTTGAGGGAGGAGGTGTTACATGCCTGCCAGGCTGTATGTGTTTTTCTTTCTCCTGCCCTTGTGTTTGTCTCTTCACAGAGAGTAAGGAAGCTGGTGTCAATCTCCTTTGATTAGATCCTCTCCACACATGGGCCAATCAGCATCCAAGGAGGCCTTGTATAAGCAATCCACCTGAGGAACAGAGGAAGTCTCCAGCAGTCTCCAGCTGAGTAACAGAGGAAGTCTCCACCTGAGGAACAGCAGGCAGTCTCTCTACCTGGCTGGCCTAGCTGATGCATGTCTCATTAGCTATGTTTACATGGGCAAAATTTTGTGACCGGATTGAAATGTGCTCTGATTGCATAATTAGATAGTACTGTTTACATGGGCACAATCTGTTCAAGATGAGCGTTTACATGCAGCAGGCTTCTATTCTGACCAAAAGAACAGACATGCGCAGAGTGGTACACTCCCCCTTTAAAAAAAAAAAACGAAGAGGAAGTTGCTTTCGTGAAAACCACAGAAGAAGAAGTTACTTCCGGGACAAAAGTAAACAGATGCGCAAAAATTGGACCCGGCCAGATTGTAATGACGGCGATGGAGTTGTTACTGCACTACTGCACTCCCTGATAGAGCTACAGGCAAGCAACGCATGCTTTTAGTCTTTTCTATTCGCAGTATGAGAGCGCTGGGAAAGGAGGGGAGGGGTGCGCTGCGCACATGCGCAGTCAGGACAGTTTTGCACGGTCCGATAAAAGGAACAGAATATGTGTTTACATGCGCACACATCGGGCTACGGATCGGCGTAAACCACCCGTTTCGAACGGATCGCAAATTAGGTCGGATCACGCCGAATACACAAAAAATAACCCGACCGGGGTGTTTACATGACGCACTTTTGATCCGATCGGCCGTTTGATCCGATTACTTATGTCCATGTAAACATAGCTACTGTTGGTGCTCTGTGTAAAAGTTTGTGGTGGGAGTTAGAGGACTAGGACTCCCGCCTTTGACAGACGGAGGAGCGGCTGTGATGGCAACTCCCCCAAAGGGGTGGGCAGACCCACAGGTGCCCCCTGTGACTTTACCACGGTTCGATCATGTGTCGCCAGAAATCAGTGGCTCCAGTGTTATGGTACAGTCACACCGAGCAGCGTTTTGAACCTCCAAAATGCTCCTCACGCACGCAAGTGGACGCGCTACCCAGTGTTGTCCAAACTGTAGTGTTGCGGCGGCTTCGTTGCTGTGGCGACGGGGTGTGGGAGGAGCTTACCGGTATAGTGCACTCCGCCAGGCGAGGAGCCTTTTATTTCCGTCTCTGTCGAGCAGACTTGACTGGTCATGAAGGAATTGTCGCGAACACACAGCTACAATGAGTTTCTCTTCCATAGTCCACGAGCTCGCGGGTCTTTTTTTTTTTTCCGACAAACAATACGTCACATAGTGCGCGCGCACCCTCGTTTCCGCGTCACATAGGGACTCTCCCACTGCCCCCTCTCTTCTGCCCCCCGACTCTCCCTGATTGGTTGACACACCAACCAATCAGGTGGAGTTGAGCGGCGTTTGAAAGTTTGAACCGCGAAAACTTCAGCTCAGCTGAAGCGGAACTTGGAAGCCGACGCCGGTTCACGTGCACGAAAAAACGCTACTCAGCACGCTCAACACGCACGCGACCTGACGCCAGACGCCAGGAGGTGCCTGGAAGTGCGTCCACCATTGACTTTACATGGAGGCTGGAAGCTTTGGAGGTAAAAACGCTGCTCGGTGTGAGCACACCATTAAAGTCAAACTCAAGCTGCTCGTCTCCCTCTGCGGCTGCTCGTCTCCCTCTGCAGCTGCTCGTCTCCCTCTGCGGCTGCTCGACTTCGCCTCTGCGGGCGGCTGCTCGACTTCGCCTCTGCGGGCGGCTGCTCGACTTCGCCTCTGCGGGCGGCTGCTCGACTTCGCCTCTGCGGGCGGCTGCTCGACTTCGCCTCTGCGGGCGGCTGCTCGACTTCGCCTCTGCGGGCGGCTGCTCGACTTCGCCTCTGCGGGCGGCTGCTCGACTTCGCCTCTGCGGGCGTCTGCTCGACTTCGCCTCTGCGGGCGTCTGCTCGTTNTCGCCTCTGCGGCTGCTCGTTGTCTCCCTCTGCGGCTGCTCGTTGTCTCCCTCTGCGGCTGCTCGTTGTCTCCCTCTGCGGCTGCTCGTTGTCTCCCTCTGCGGCTGCTCGTTGTCTCCCTCTGCGGCTGCTCGTTGTCCCCCTCTGCGGCTGCTCGTTGTCTCCCTCTGCGGCTGCTCGTTGTCCCCCTCTGCGGCTGCTCGTTGTCCCCCTCTGCGGCTGCTCGTTGTCCCCCTCTGCGGCTGCTCGTTGTCCCCCTCTGCGGCTGCTCGTTGTCTCCCTATGCAGCTGCTCGTCTCCCATATGCGGCTGCTCGTCTCCCATATACGGCTGCTCGTCTCCCATATGCTGCTGCTCGACTATCCTTCGTACTCCCTCTGCGGCTGCTCGTTGTCTCCCTCTGCGGCTGCTCGTCTGAGTTTTCTTGGTTCCTAAACTTTTTGAGTTTAGGTTTTAAGGGGGGAGGTGTTACGGCCAGTGGCCTTGTGTATGTTTTAATTAGTCATTCAGGAGTACAGTATAACTTCAAGATCTGCCATAAACTTTGTCACGTGCACTTTAGGCTTGTGTTTAACTTTGAACATTTTGTTTTGACTTTTGAGGGAGGAGGTGTTACATGCCTGCCAGGCTGTATGTGTTTTTCTTTCTCCTGCCCTTGTGTTTGTCTCTTCACAGAGAGTAAGGAAGCTGGTGTCAATCTCCTTTGATTAGATCCTCTCCACACATGGGCCAATCAGCATCCAAGGAGGCCTTGTATAAGCAATCCACCTGAGGAACAGAGGAAGTCTCCAGCAGTCTCCAGCTGAGTAACAGAGGAAGTCTCCACCTGAGGAACAGCAGGCAGTCTCTCCACCTGGCTGGCCTAGCTGATGCATGTCTCATTGTTGGTGCTCTGTGTAAAGGTTTGTGGTGGGAGTTAGAGGACTAGGTAAGTTTGGGGTACCTTGTACATTTCCATCACGTAGGTGATTTTCTGTTAAATACACCAGGTAAGTAGGTGGGTGCCACCCATGTAAGTTTTGGTGAAACTGTTGTTAGATAAGGTTAGGATTAGGTTTTTCTTTTCTATTTATTTTATGTAGCTTAGATTATAGTTAGGCCCTGTTTTGTTTTATTGTTTTCTCTGATTTGGCACCACCTAACTGTCCCTTTCTCCCCCACAGTTTGTATGAGACTCCAGGGATTTTTTGTGTTGGCTGTAAAATAAATCCCTTGTTTTATAACATTCACTTGGACTCCTGAATTTTTGTGGTTGTCATGTTACTCCCCTTCTCCTCACAAAGGGGGGGCCGTAACAATGTTGATGGTTGATTTGATGTGGGTCATGACCAGTTTTTCGAAGCATTTAGCGACTATCGGGTGAGGGCCACTGGCCAATAGTCATTCAGACCAGTCACTGTAGAGCTTTTTTGGACTGGGATGATGGTGGTGTGGTCTTCAGGCAGACGGGAACTGTCTACAGGGTATGAGGTGTTAAAGATATTGGCCAGCACCTCGCAGAGCTGATCAGCACTTTCAACACTTTCCCAACACTTTTTTTTGGATTATGGTGTTTTGACAAATTGGGGTTAGGATTTCCAACTAAACGCAGTGATAGGACCACCAAACTCACAGATCTTGTTCTCCATAACCCCCTGACCGCATTTTGTGAGATTCGTGTCTGTCATACGTTTTCCCTATGAATTATGGGTATTTGTATTTTGACAAATTGGGGTTAATGAGTTTAACAGCCTCTGGGTAGAAGCTATTCCTAAGCCTAATGGTTCTGCACATAATGCAACTCAATCTTCTCTCTGAGGGGAATGGGGCAAAAAGTGTGTGTTGGGTGAGTGGGGTCCTTCATGATGAGATCCGTGTCTGTCCTACGTTTTCCCTATGAATTATGGGTATTTGTATTCTGACAAATTGGGGTTAGGATTTCCAACTAAACGCAGTCATCTTCACCAGCAAATATAGTTGGCACACATGGGATTCCCATACTGTGACCATTATACTAAAACCACATGGGTCCCATATAATGATGCTGATTTCTGTCCCATTCCCAGTTAGCCCACATAAAAATGTACTGGGCACTATATATCCATGCCCAGGTTGAACCCATGTAAGGTGATCTCACATTTATACCACCTGGGATAAATAGTTAGCCCACATGGGCTTCCCGTGCTGGGCCCATTATACCAAAACCACATGGGTCCCATATAATATTGCCCATTTCTGTCCCATTCCCAGTTAGCCCACATAAAAATGTATTGGGCCCTATATATCCATGCCCAGGTTGAACCCATGTAAGGTGATCCCACATTTATACCACTTGGGATAAATACAGTTAGCCCACATGGGCTTCCCATGCTGGGCCCATTATACCAAAACCACATGGGTCCCATATAATAATGCCCATTTCTGTCCCATTCCCAGTTAGCCCACATAAAAATGTACTGGGCACTATATATCCATGCCCAGGTTGAACCCATGTAAGGTGATCTCACATTTATACCACCTGGGATAAATAGTTAGCCCACATGGGCTTCCCGTGCTGGGCCCATTATACCAAAACCACATGGGTCCCATATAATATTGCCCATTTCTGTCCCATTCCCAGTTAGCCCACATAAAAATGTATTGGGCCCTATATATCCATGCCCAGGTTGAACCCATGTAAGGTGATCCCACATTTATACCACTTGGGATAAATACAGTTAGCCCACATGGGCTTCCCATGCTGGGCCCATTATACTAAAACCACATGGGTCCCATATAATAATGCCCATTTATGTCCCATTCCCAGTTAGCCCACATACAATTGAACTGGGGCCTATATATCTATGCCCACGTTCAACCCATGTAAGGTCAGCCCACACTTATCCCAATTGGGGTAAATACAGTTAGCCCACATGGGCTTACCATGCTGGCCCCGTTATACCGAAACCACATGGGTCCCATATAATATTGCCCATTTCTGTCCCATTCCCAGTTAGCCCACATACAAATGAACTGGGGCCTATATATACATGCCTAGGTTGAAGCCATTAAGGTCACGCCACTTGGGGTAAATACAGTTAACCCATAAGGGCTTCCCATGCTGGGACCATTATACCAAAACCACATGGGTCCCATATAATGATTTCTGTCCCATTCCCAGTTAGTCCACATAAAAATCTACTGGGCCCTATATATCCATGCCCAGGTTGAACCCATGTAAGGTGATCCCACATTTATACCACCTGTGATAAATACAGTTAGCCAACATGGGCTTCCCGTGCTGGGCCCATTATACCAAAACCACATGGGTCCCATATAATATTGCCCATTTCTGTCCCATTCCCAGTTAGCCCACATAAAAATGTATTGGGCCCTATATATCCATGCCCAGGTTGAACCCATGTAAGGTGATCCCACACTTATACCAATTGGGATAAATACAGTTAGCCCACATGGGCTTCCCATGCTGGGCCCATTATACTAAAACCACATGGGTCCCATATAATAATACCCATTTATGTCCCATTCCCAGTTAGCCCACATACAATTGAACTGGGGCCTATATATCTATGCCCATGTTCAACCCATGTAAGGTCAGCCCACACTTATCCCAATTGGGGTAAATACAGTTAACCCATAAGGGCTTCCCATGCTGGGACCATTATACCAAAACCACATGGGTCCCATATAATGATTTCCATTTCTGTCCCATTCCCAGTTAGCCCACATACAATTGAACTGGGGCCTATATATACATGCCCAGGTTGAAGCCATGTAAGGTAATCCCACATTTATACCAATTGGGATAAATACAGTTAGCCCACATGGGCTTCCCCTGCTGGGTCCATCATACCAAAACCACATGGGTCTTATAAACTGATGCACATTTATGTCCCATTCCCAGTTAGCCCAAATAAATATGTATTGGGCCCTATATATCCCATGCCCAGGTTGAACCCATGTAAGATGATCCCACATTTATACCACTTGGGATAAATACAGTTAGCTCACATGGGCTTCCCATAATGGGCCCATTATACCAAAACCACATGGGTCCCATATAATATTGCCCATTTCTGTCCCATTCCCAGTTAGCCCACATAAAAATGTAGTGGGCCCTATATATCCATGCCCAGGTTGAACCCATGTAAGGTGATCCCACATTGATACCACTTGGGATAAATACAGTTAGCCCACATGGGCTTCCCATGCTGGGCCCATTATACTAAAACCACATGGGTCCCATATAATAATGCCCATTTATGTCCCATTCCCAGTTAGCCCATATACAAAACTGGGGCCTATATATCTATGCCCACGTTCAACCCATGTAAGGTCAGCCCACACTTATCCCAATTGGGGTAAATACAGTTAGCCCACATGGGCTTACCATGCTGGCCCCGTTATACCGAAACCACATGGGTCCCATATAATATTGCCCATTTCTGTCCCATTCCCAGTTAGCCCACATACAAATGAACTGGGGCCTATATATACATGTCCAGGTTGAAGCCATTAAGGTCATGCCACATTTAGCCCACTTGGGGTAAATACAGTTAACCCATAAGGGCTTCCCATGCTGGGACCATTATACCAAAACCACATGGGTCCCATATAATTTCCATTTCTGTCCCATTCCCAGTTAGCCCACATAAAAATCTACTGGGCCCTATATATCCATGCCCAGGTTGAACCCATGTAAGGTGATCCCACATTTATATCACTTGGGATAAACACAGTTAGCCCACATGGGCTTCCCATGCTGGGCCCATTATACCAAAACCATATGGGTCCCATATAATATTGCCCATTTCTGTCCCATTCCTAGTTAGCCCACATAAAAATGTAGTGGGCCCTATATATCCATGCCTAGGTTGAACCCATGTAAGGTGATCCCAAATTGATACCACTTGGGATAAATACAGTTAGCCCACATGGGCTTCCCATGCTGGGCCCATTATACTAAAACCACATGGGTCCCATATAATATTGCCCATTTCTGTCAGATTCTCAGTTAGCCCACATAAAAATCTAGTGGGCCCTATATATCCATGCCCAGGTTGAACCTATGTAAGGTGATCCCACATTTATACCACTTGGGATACGTTTAGTTAGCCCACATGGGCTTCCCATGCTGGGCCCATTATAGTAAAACCACATTGGTCCCATATAATAATGCCCATTTATGTCCCATTCCCAGTTAGCCCACACACAATTGAACTGGGGCCTATATATCTATGTCCAGGTTCAACCCATGTAAGGTCAGTCCACACTTATCCCAATTGGGGTAAATTCAGTTAGCCCACATGGGTTTCCCATGTTGGGCCCATTATACCAAAGCCACAT
>JBBPBX010017416.1:5948-27866 GCA_038048925.1 Garcialebias charrua
CCCAAGTTCAAACAGTTTTTTTTTAAATCAAATGCAGATTAATACAAGGTCAACAGAACAATTAAATGCTCAGGATGAGAAGAGCCAATTTGACTAACTAAAACAACAAAGAAAAAACAAAAAATATATAAATAAATAAATTATATATATACTATAGAACGGAAAATAAGTGAGATTAAAAAATGTCTGCATTTCTACTTGCAAGAAGCTTTGTTTTCATTCTCCAGATCAATACAGTGTTAAGAAATAGTAAAACACCACAAGGGACATTTAGTATATAAAATTATTAATGTTTGATCATTTTTTATAAGCAAATTAAAATAAATGTATCCATCAGAGTCCAATACTACCAGCACTGGCAACCCAACTCCACAAACAAACAAAGACAAAAACAAACTCACCAGTTGCCACTTTTAGAATCAACAGTCAGCTGAAGGCTTTTATCACAAACAGAGCCACCATAAAGTGGAGAGGATATCAGACAGGAATGGTAATATAATAATATAAGCATTAGATAAAGGCTAGCATTAGCATGTGTAGTGATACAAACCTTCATCTCTGGAACACTTTTTACTGATCCTCTCAGTGAAACAGACATTAACACAATTTTATCATTTTAATTTAAATCAATAAGAGACTTCTTTTAATTTGTGTAAATGAATAACCTTGTGTTAAGTAAGCATTATTGAATTCAATGTTTGATAGTCAAAGACTGTTTAATTTAACTGTTTAATTCAAGCTGAAAATACAATGTTATTTCAAATGTTGATCATGATGCATTTTTCTTCTGAAAACCTGCAGTGAAGATACAGTGACACTGTTTATCTCATTCAGTTTGAATCAAGGACACTAATCAATTCACAAGAGACTTTTATTTTTTGTCCTAATTAATAATCAGAGAATATTCTCTGGTTTTGTTATATCATCAGTAAGGTTTCAAATGTGATGCTGTAATGACGTTGTTTTAATCACAAGTGACCGGTCAACAGTGTTTGTTAAAATGTTAAGACAGTTTTAATCAGTTTTATCATAAATGCTGGCATCTTAAACTAACATTTTTATCCTTCCTTTCTGACATGACCTAACACTTGACCTCTCCCTCTGCACCTCCATATTCACGCCTCCTCCTGGTGCCACTGGCAAATCAGGAAGAGCTACGTTTCTGGGTCAAGCTCTTAGTAAAAACCCTAACTTCCTGCTTTTCTTCAGTTGCTGCGAGGAAGTTGACATGAAATGACTTTCTCTTTAAGCTGGGGAACTTTGACCAAGCGCTAAATATCTAGTCCAACAGCCAGAGTTAACAGCAAGACTGCTGTGAACTCACCTGAGCTTTAAAGCTCCACTAGAATGAATGTTCCTCTCAAGGAATAATTTTATCTTGAAAAATCAACCGGACTACCATTACTTCAGTGAGTCAAAGGCAGACGTGAGAAGCTGCCAAGGTAAACAGACTGACCTCCTCGGACTTCAAGGACCGATCTGTTCTTGGCATACCATCAAAGGTAACGAGTCACTGATTGTTTACCCACCGGACCTACGTCTAGCTGGAGATCGTACGGAGAACGTGCCATGTTCCTGGTTATAAACATTCAAGATAGTTCAACCCCTCTTCCCACCTTTCCTCCTTCTCATGCTAAAACTTCTCCTTAAACTTATTTCTCCTAAGCCAGTAACTAAACTTTAAGTTAAACGTGCCTGCAGAAATAAGTAAATATGTCATCTTATTGCTTGTTCTGTTGTTCCAAAATGGAATCTGTCGACAGTTAAGTTATATGAAATTGATCAGAACCAATTCACTTATAAATGTTGATGTAATTTAATGTTTTTTTTCCATTATAGATGGCCTCCCTTCTCACCTTACAGCCATCCTCTCACATCGATATGAATTTTTTTAATAGAGAGAAAGGAAAGATAGAAAGTAAGACAACAAAACACAACAATTATCCACAAAAAGAGCACAAGGCAAACACACCCAACCTCTGTCCGCAATCCTGCAAAGCACATGACAGAACACAGCAACGAAACACACATTCATAAAGACTAATAATATTAATGACCTTGCAATAGATTTCCATAAAAACATACTCATACCTACAAATATAAATACAGTATACATACATATACATTCATATCCAATATCCATCTATATATCTGCATATGATGTCTACATATACATCCCTGCATCCATTTGTGTGTGACTGTGAGCATGCATAAGTGAATAAGGTTCCTCCAATAGAACATTCAGTAGCGACCGTGAAGCATCAGAGATCCGCCCCCCCAAGGCCCGAGGCAGACGAAGGGGCAATCATAGCCTAAGACCCCAAGAAGGACCCCGAGCCCAGAGTCCCCAGGTTGACCCGAACAGGACGAGCCACTCACCCACTCCTCAGATCCGACCAAGGGGGAGAACTGGACGAGCCCCACCAGCAACTACACACAATGACCCCCGGGGGACCAACAGCGACAAACCCACCGGCCCCCGCCAGAGCCCGCCGCACTGATGTAACCCCAGGCCCGGGCACCGGGGACGCCCACCCCTCAGGCCCAGACCCGATAGGACCAGAGGACCCGAGCTCCACCAGGCAGCCACCAGGCCAAGCCGACCCACGTCCAAGCGCCCAACTCCAGAAGGCGACAGCAAGGGCCCCCAACACGCCCGCGGGCAAAGGGACACCCACCCGGGGGCCACGTGACAGGAGCGCAACACTGGGGGCAGTCCAAATCCCAGCCTGACAATTAGACATTCATACACAGATCCACTCACTCAGACCCACCCTCATCCTCACTCACACAAAGACAAACAATAACGACACGTTCCATTCATAATCCCGATGCACACTCTATATGCCTAGGTCCAAGACATGTACCTGCCCCCTACATGGGGTAGCCCACACCCAAGCCCAGGAGGTAGACCCATTCATTCTGGGCTGGAGAGCAGCCGACATCCAAGATCCGGCCCAACCACCGCCCTGCCGACAGGACAAGTCACCCTAGCTCAAGCAGTCCCAGGGAGAGCGTAATGCCAGCCCCTCCCACGGTGAACCCCCAGGCCCAAACCCTCCCATAGCCCAGGACAACCCCCGACGGCCCACCTCCAGAATGCCGGCCAGGCAACCAGGGGGGTGAGAGATGATTTTTTTTTTTTAACAAATCTAGACCCCGACATACACACCCCCATCCCCAAATGTGCTGTTGGTGTGTGTTGCTGTAAAGTACATTTAAAAAGGTAAGAGAAGGAGCAAAGGCTGGCATAATGCCAGTTTCCCCTCCACTCCAACTCTAACCCAGGCCCTTATTGTCTAAATGCATAATTGTGAGTGAGCATAGGCACGGGGGCGAGAATGATGTCATCCCGCCACCCATAACCATAGTGCTCACCCCAATTCCTATATGTGAATTTTATGAGGATGTTTATGAGTGAATGTCGAAAGTGTATAATAAAATTGAGTCCCAGGTGGTTCTGAACAACAGAGATGTAAAAACGTTGTAGCACACCCGAGTCTCAAAATCCCTACATGTATTAATTTGAGATGAAGAGGGCGGAGGTGTGTGGTGAGGGATGGAGAGAAAATATCTGCAGGAACAATGCTCCCGCAGTGAGTCAGCTCCCCCGCAGACCCTACAACCCCCCCCCAGCTCACCAAGGTCCACCCCATGAGCGAGGCAAAGAAAACACCTCTCCGACCGCCAGGCCATTGAGCCAAAGACCAGAGATGGACACGGCCCTGAGGGGCGCCAACACCACAACCAACAGCCTACATCCACCAGGGCCGCCCAGACCCCTACGAACCGTAGTCAACCCGCCGCCCAAGAGGACACAAGATCCCACATGGACGACACGGCCAAGAGCGCTCGCCCAACCACCAACAGAGCCTGGAAGCACACCGGCCATGCATTGTCCCAGACCATCATCAAGGACATCTACTTACCCCGGAATTACACCACATGCGTTACGGCTCCGCCCCGCTCCGGTCCGACCTCCGCAGCAAATACGCACCCATTATAATCAATGACAGAATTTACACTGGCTCCGCACGGCGGCGGCGAGCTGCGGAGAGCGGACGGCAGTCCGTCAAAATTAGAAAATTTTCTATTTCTGCCGGATGACGGAGCTGTGCCGGAGTCAACTTTTGAAGATTACGTCGCACCAACAGGAAAAGGAACGAGCACAACTTCCGTATTTACAAAATAAAATCACCACGGGCGGACTAATCCTAGCTCTATACGGATTTATTTGTACAAAAATGCTGTCAAACTATCAATTATGACTATTCTATGACTAAACTATTATATTTATGACTATGACTACACCTAATAACGCAATACAAAAATAAATAAATAAAAAAGTATTTTATTCTGAAATGTAAACATCACTTCCTGTTGCTCAAACCATGTAGCTCATTTACGAGAGAAGATCAAGGCAGCAGTCTCTCTACAGTTGTTCTCCTTCTTTCCACCGAATGAATTGTTTTGTTCTGACTTACTTATTTATCACTTGATTTATCGCGCGATCTCGCACGTGTCTTGGAGCGGCGCATCCAGGCGGACCTGAGCGGAGCGGAGGCAGTGGGAATTGGACTCGTTCAGCTGCGACCTGCGGACCGGAGCGGGGCGGAGCCGCGTGCAGTGTAATTCCGGGGTTAGTCCCCACCCCAGAAGAAATACTACACCCACCCTTCACTCTAACATCTTTCAGAACACATAACACACTAGACACCCAGGCTGTCAGTGTGTCACAAGAGCGTGAGCCAACCCATAGCCCGGCGACCCGCCTGCCAGAGCCCAAGACCCCCGACCCCCACGAGGCCCAAGCCCGGGGACGACACGTCCCCAGAATCCCAAGCTCCCGGCGCCCATCCCGAAGCCACCCTAGCACAGCCGGGCCACCGACCGACAACCCATGACCACCGCCCCCGACCACCAGAGGGCCCGCATGCCACCCTCAGCAGACATCCCCCAGAACCCCCGGTCCTCCCCAGGTTGAAGGCAGTGTCCTCCCCGCCCAAACAGCCCCAACCCCCCGGCGCCCCAAACCCCAACCTCCCCCCACACCAGCCCCAAAGCCCCACAAGGCCAGATCCCAGACCCCCCACCCTCACTACGTAACGGAGCCGATCAAAGAGTGCCAGATAGATTGATCCGATGTGTCGGCAGATGCTGTTTCAAGACTAATATAGTCTAACAGAAGATTTTTATACTGATTAATGCTAAGATTATTTTTCCAATTTATGAGTATGGTTTTCTTTGCGATGCATAAGGAAGTAAAAAGCATACAGGATCTAATATTTTCTAGTATAACATCTTCAAAGATACCCAATAAGCAAACAGATGGAGAGAGAGGGATATTACATTTCAAACATTTAGACAAGTCTTCACATACCTGTACCCAGAACCTCTGAACGGGTGGACATAACCAGAGTGCGTGAATATAATCATCAGGTATATTACTTATGCACTGTGAGCAGTTGTTAGATGGTGTAAAACCCATCTTAAACATTCGCTGACCTGTATAATGTACTCTATAGAGAACCTTATATTGTATTAATTGTAGATTGGAGATTCTAGTCAATTTAAATGTTTTTAAACATACTTGAGACCAGATTTTTTGTTCAAAGTTGATTGATAAATCTGACTCCCATTTTTCAACAGGTAGTGTTATCGAGTCATCGATTCTAGACAATTTTTTGTATATTTTAGATAATAATTTGGGTGGTTGAAGATTAATAAACTCTAACACACATGTTGGTGTTTCCAACAATGTTTTATTAAGCTTAAATTTATTTTTTACAATTGTCTTAATTTGTTGGTATTGTAGGAAATATTTATTATCAATGTCCATCCATCCATCCATTTTCTTCCGCTTATCCGGGGTCGGGTCGCGGGGGTAGCAGCCTAAGTAGGGAGGCCCAGACTTCCCTCTCCCCAGCCACTTGGAGCAGCTCCTCTGGGGGAATCCCAAGGCGTTCCCAGGCCAGCCGAGAAACATAGTCCCTCCAGCGTGTCCTGGGTCTTCCTCTGGGTCTCCTCCCGGTGGGACATGCCCGGAACACCTCACCAGGGAGGCGTCCAGGAGGCATCCTAACCAGATGCCCGAGCCACCTCAACTGGCTCCTCTCGATGTGGAGAAGCAGCGGCTCTACTCCGAGTCCCTCCCGGATGACTGAGCTTCTCACCCTATCTCTAAGGGAGAGTCCAGACACCCTGCGGAGAAAACTCATTTCAGCCGCTTGTATCCGAGATCTCGTTCTTTCGGTCATAACCCAAAGCTCATGACCATAGATGAGGGTAGGAACGTAGATCGATCGGTAAATTGAGAGCTTTGCCTTTTGACTCAGCTCTCTCTTCACCACGACAGACCGGTACAGCGCCCGCTTCACTGCGGACGCTGCACCTATCCGCCTATCGATCTCACGCTCCAGTTTTCCCTCATTCGTGAACAAGATCCCGAGATACTTAAACTCCTCCACTTGGGGCAGGACCTCCTCCCCGACCTGGAGAAGGCATGCTACCCTTTTCCGGCTCAAGACCATGGCCTCGGATTTGGAGGAACTGATCCTCATCCCGGCCGCATCACATTCAGCTGCAAACCGCTCCAGCGAAAGCTGTAGATCACGAACTGATGAAGCCAATAGGACCACATCATCTGCAAAAAACAGAGAAGAGATTCTAAGGCCACCAAACCGGATCCTCTCAACACCTTGGCTGCGCTTAGACATTCTGTCCATAAAAGTTATGAACAGAATCGGTGACAAAGCGCAACCTTGGCGGAGTCCAACTCTCATAGGAAACGAGCCTGACTTACTACCAGCGATGCGGACCAAGCTCTGACACAATGTCATATTGTATTATTAATTTATTAAATGGAATAAAGTCTATACCCTCAAATATGTGTTCCAGACATTCAATTCCTTTCATTCTCCAACCTAGGAGATTTAACATATTATTTTCTTGTTGAATGTCGATTGTTCCAGAGAGGCGTATGTCTGCATGGGAGCAGTGAAGACTTTGTCATTTTCAGATACTCCCACCATGTTGTCAGAGATGAGCTAATATTGATGCTTTTAAAGCAGACATGTCTTTTTAAATCTGTACTGATAAATGGTAGATCTGAAATCCTAATATTATTACATAAAGTTTGTTCTATATCTATCCAAGTTTCATCTAGTGCATTCGGTTTTAACCACTTTGATATATATTGTAACCTGTTGGCTAAATAGTAGTAATAAAAGTTTGGAAGTTCTAATCCTCCGGTATCTTTAGATTTCTGTAATGTTTTTAAACTAATACGTGGAGTTTTATTTTTCCAAAGGAATTTAGATATAGAAGAGTCCAGGGACTTAAACCATTCAGTTGAAGGTTTATTTGGAATCATTGAGAATAAATAATTTATTCTCGGCAGCACCATCATTTTTACTGAGGCAACTCTTCCCATAAGTGATATGGGTAGAGATCTCCATCTAGTAAGATCGTCTTCAATTTTCTTTAATAGTGGGATATGATTTAATTTTATTAAATCTTCCAATTTAGGAGAGATATTAACACCTAAATATTTAATGTTACCTGATTGTAGTCTTTCATTAAGAGAATTATTAAACACGCAATTTATTGGAAGAACTGTAGATTTTGTCCAGTTTATAGAATAATCAGAAACTTTTGAAAACGAGTTTATTAATTTGATAACATTAGATATTGAGTTTCCTGAGTTCTCAAGAAAAAGCAAAACATCGTCAGCATAAAGACTAATTTTATGTTCTATGTTTCTACCCTTTATGCCTTTAATATCAGCACTTTGCCTTATTGCTGCTGCTAAAGGTTCAATAAAAATAGCAAATAATGCTGGTGAAAGTGGGCAACCTTGCCTGGTGCCCCTCTGTAAACAGAAGCTTGAAGATAATTGATTATTTGTCCTGACGCACGCTGTTGGTGAACTATATAATATTTTTAACCAGTTAATGAAGTAATTCCCAAATCCAAATTTATTTAAGGTAGCAAATAAGAAATTCCAATTTACTCTATCAAATGCTTTTTCAGCATCTAAAGAAAAAATAGCTGTTTCAATATTTTTAAAATACGAATACTCTATTACATTATATAATCTGCGTGTATTTGTGTTTGAGTGTCTTCCTTTTATTAATCCGGTTTGGACTGGATATATAATAACAGGAGTTATCTTCTCTAGTCTTTTAGATAAGACTTTACAAATTATTTAAACAAACAGAGATTGGACGATAACTGGTAGGTAATACTGGGTCTTTGCCTGGTTTTAATAAGAGACTAATGTTGGCTGAATTCATATGTGTTGGTAGCCTGCCATTTTCTTTTGACTCAAGTAGCACTCTATAAAATATTGGTTCCAGTATGTCCCAGAATTTTTTATAGAATTCTACTGGATATCCATCAGGACCTGGAGATTTCTTATTAGGCATGCTTTTAATTGCTTCATGGAGCTCATCTGATGTTAATGGTGAGTCTAGTTTTGATGATTGACTAATATCTAGTTTTGGAAGTGTTACTTTCTCCAAGAATTCATTAATATCCTCATTAGATGGATTTATTTGTGGAGTGTATAGAGTTTTATAGAAATCTTTAAAAACATTGTTTACTTTTCCCTCATCATGAATTATATTTCCATTTTTATCTTTAATACCATATATAGATGTTTTTTCTTTGTTTAATTTGAGTTGATTAGCTAAAAAGTTCCCTGATTTATTACCGTATTCAAAATTGTCTAATCTAAGTCTTTGTGTCAAGAATTTATTTTTCTTATCAGTATATTAATTTAGTTCTAATTTTAATTTGCGTAGCTTTTGCAGTGTTTCCTCTCCTTGTAGACCTTCTAATAATTTAATTGATTTCTCTAATTCCTTAATACATTTATTTTCTTTTTTCTTTTTATTTGTTGAATAGGATATTATTTTACCTCTCATGACTGTTTTCCTAGCCTCCCAAAGTGTACATGCTAATGTTCCTGGCAAGTCATTAAACTCTAAATACGATGCCCATTCTTTTTTAAAATATTTCAAAAATTCTTCTTCTTGAAGCAGTGATGTATTTAATCTCCAATTTATATTTTTTGTTGTTGTTTTTTTATAATCTAAATTTACAGTAACTGGTGCATGATCGCTGACAGCAATAGGGTGTATCTTAGTGTCTGAAATGTTGGTCAGCAATGAATTGCTTACTATGAAATAATCTAGACGAGAATATGAGTGATGCACATGTGAAAAGAAAGAATATTCTTTGCTATCAGGGTGAAAAGAACGCCATGCATCGCAGAGTCCATAATCATTCATATACTGTTTAACTATATTTATAGATTGCCAACTGCGTTGAGTTCCCACTGCATTCAGTCTGTCTATTTTGTCATCTAAACCAAAGTTGAGATCACCTCCCATCACCAGTGAGGAATCCATGTGATTTGATAGAGTGGAAAAAAAATCATGAAAAAAGCAGCGTTGTCTACATTCGGCCCATATATGCTAACAATACAATAATTTTGTCTAAGTATTGATAACTTTAATATTATATATCTACCGTGCGGGTCTATAACCTGATCTAACATTTTTATGTATTAAAATTGCCACCCCTCTTTGTCTTGAATTATAACAGGCTGAGAATACATTAGGAAACTCTGAAGATTTTAGCTCATCCACAGTTGAGGCCAATTTATGAATTTCTTGGAGTAATACAACATCTGCCTTTAATCTTTTAATCTGGTTAAAAATTCTATATTTTTTATGTTGGCTACCGGCTCCATTAATGTTCCATGTGACAAACCCTAAGGTACCCATACCTGTGCTAATGATAATATAGCTAAACCACACCCATTATCAGAAATATAAAAGATAATAATAGATCCAGAAAAAAACATATCCCTTAATGATTAACTATATATGATTTTTAAATAGAGTAATTGCTGTTTCTTTTGAAAATGAATCAGGGAAGTTTTCATTTATGAAGTAATTGTATGGATATATAAAGACGTATGTGAACCCTTTGTGCTTGTGCGCTGATAATTGTTAAGTTAGAAAAATATAGACAAGAAAACAAAGAGAAATGATATACATGAAAACATAATTCAGATAAGAAAAAACAACAAAAGAACCCTCTTACCACATCAAGTGTCATCCCACCTTGTGTACCACCACTATCTGAGTGTGTCCCACCACCGAGCTGTGCTGAAAAAAAATTAAATATATCTGGTAAGTAATATTAATAAATACTATATTTAATAATATTAATCAATATTAGCAACCGATATAGTTCTTACCTTGATCATATGGCTAATAAAGCCAAGGAGTAGCTTCTGGATCTCTAAACAGCTGACCGTTGATGTAGAGTTTATCCACAGAGATGTTAGCTCTTCTTCCTTCGCTTATATTTTTCTTTCTGATCGGGAACAGAACTCTCCTTCTACTCAGAATCGTTCATACTAAAGTGGGTGTTACGCAGTTCCCTACCTCGGCTTTTAACCTGTTCCTTTTGTTTATAATGTTCGAATTTAGCTATTATTGGGCGCGGTCTACTGTTCCCAGGCCGTTTAGCACCGAGGCGGTGGACTCGATGAAAAGTAATGGCATTAACGTTTCACTCGGCAACTTTAGCTGATTTTGAAAGAAGGCCCGAACCGAGGCCTCCGGATTCTCCTCCGCTCCCTCCGGAATCCCAGAGAAAACAACATTATCCCGCATACTTCTGGCTTGGATATCCAATACTGACTCTTTAAATTTTTTATTATCGCCGGAGAGCTGCGACATCTGATCTTTAAGCTGTCCAACTGTTCCCTTTAACTAATTCCCTTTAGTTATTAAATGATTCTGCCTTTGGTAGGTCAAATATAATAACGTTTCCTGTCAATTACATCTTGCCTAGTCCCAAATTTGGTTTAAATCCTGAAAAAGAGAGAATTCGTTAATATTTGATGCTAAGATAATGTCAGATGTAAACCTGCTCGTTCTTACATTTGGAATTCTGTACAGTCAGTAAAACTGACCGTACATAATCTATTACACATGCTAGCTCCAAAAACAAACTCACCAGTTGCCACTTTTAGAATAAACAGTCAGCTGAAGGCTTTTTCACAAACAGCCATCCAAAATTTGAGAGGCTTATCAGAAATGCAAATAGACATTAGATAAAGGGCTTTCAATGACTTAAAACTTACCTGAGCAAGCCTGCTTGAGTCATTGGCCACGGCTAATTTTTCAGACAATTTTTTTTAAATAAATAAATTAACGCCCGGAAGCACGCGATCAGTAGACACAGCTCACGTCAGGACGGTGAAAACTGCGTCCAGTATCTTCCCATTGTTTTGTAACGTCGTGGAATAACTGTGCATGCGCCATTTATAACGAGAGTATATGGATAAGATCAGAGCGCCCCCAAAACAAGAAATACATCACCAATCAGAAAACGTTTTTTGAAACAAACAATACAACTAAAAACAAATGTGCATATATTTCAAAATATTTTTATTTTATTATTTCATTTTTATTAATTAAAAAAAAAGTTTTCAATGTAAAATGGTCCAGAGGTTCCAGTGGGGTGGCGCCCTAGCGGCCCCCTATTGGCCAGCCGCCCCTGCTACCTCTGTGTGTGAAGTGCTGTAACGATGTTCAGCAAACACAACTTTATTTATTTATTTACTTCAGGTAAACATTCCAGCATAGCTTTGCAATCATGTAAGATAAAACAAAGAAGTCATCTAGAAATATAGAAAATGTTAGTTTATTTAACAAAAGTCAAAGTTTCTGTTTAAATGTTTCACTTTGTTTGAATTTGAGTCGAACAGCTTCATGGAGTGGATCTCATTGATCCCATTGATCCCAGTTATTAAAGTTTTCTTTTTTTCCTACACGTGGGTGACCAAAAGTCAGAGCAAACTATTCGAGACACACTGTTGTATACTTTTATTTATTTATTTTTATTAGCACACTTAGTTATAAAACACAAATTCACAAGTGAAGGGCTATTTAGGTTTAAAATGGCTCTATTCATCAACTGTCCAACATTGTACTTGTTTTGTGCTTTAGGGCGTTTGTTTAGTGCTGACAAATGGTTTTGTCTTGAATTAAACAAGATTAATTTTGAAAAGTTATCTTTATTTGCACGTGCACAGTGCAGCAGCTTCCGCTCAAACATCCTGTTTGAAATGTAGTCAAAGTTTCACAGAAGATTCTGAACTTGTCACAGAACCAGGTCTCTCTTGTCCTCGAGGCTCAGTGGGATTTACCTGCTTACATAAAGGTTAAATGAATAAAAGTCCCTGCAGAGCCATTTTCCCAGAGGAGCCACGCCCTGTGGAACTCCCTGCGGTCAGACTGATGTCCTCCTCCTCCTCCGGAGCCCCGGGGTGGGGCAGCAACCGGAACAGGGAGAGAAGCTGCTCTGCTGTTTTCGTTCGGGCTGAGCGATCTGATCACGTATTAACCAGCAGCGATGCGGGTCAGTGCGCGCGGGGCCCGCATGGCTTCATCATTAAACTCAGGCGGTTCGGTCAACCCACAAGTTCCTGCTGGAGCTGCTGTTGAACCGAGCAGAGGGTTCGGGTATCTTTGGGTTGATCTGGGTACATTTCACGCAGGTATCCAATAAAACGGATGTTTCATTTGTTTACTCTTCTCTAAATGTAACTTGAACTGATTTACAAGTTTTACATTCTTCAGCAGCTCCACTAAATGGCGGGAAAGGGAAGTGTCAACAGCTCACCCAGAACCCGCCGCCATCTTTAGGAGCCTTTAACTCTAAACACCTAATCAACAACTTGTTTTACCTCATAATTCCTGTCGGTAATGATTTTCTAATGCAGCAAGGAGCGCGTTACAGGGGATAATTGTTAACCTGGTGCACGCACACAGGGCGCAGCGTCTCCAAAAACAAGCTGTGCTGCAGGGAGACATGTCCTCAACCTGCATAGGACAATCTGTGCTGCAGAGAGACATGTCCTCAACCTGCACAGGACAAACTGTGCTGCAGGAAGACATGTCCTCACCCTGCACAGGACAATCCGTGCTGCAGGAGACATGTCCTCACCCTGCAGAGGATAAACCGTGCTGCAGGAGACATGTCCTCACCCTGCAGAGGAAAAACCGTGCTGCAGGAGACATGTCCTCACCCTGCACAGGACAAACCGTGCTGCAGGAGACATGTCCTCACCCTGCAGAGGACAAACCGTGCTGCAGGAGACATGTCCTCACCCTGCAGAGGACAAACCGTGCTGCAGGAGACATGTCCTCACCCTGCACAGGACAAACCGTGCTGCAGGAGACATGTCCTCACCCTGCACAGGACAAACCGTGCTGCAGGAGACATGTCCTCACCCTGCAGAGGATAAACCGTGCTGCAGAGACATGTCCTCACCCTGCAGAGGATAAACCGTGCTGCAGGAGACATGTCCTCACCCTGCAGAGGACAAACCATGCTGCAGGAGACATGTCCTCACCCTGCAGAGGACAAACCATGCTGCAGGAGACATGTCCTCACCCTGCAGAGGATAAACCATGCTGCAGGAGACATTTCCTCACCCTGCAGAGGACAAACCATGCTGCAGGAGACATGTCCTCACCATGCAGAGGATAAACCGTGCTGCAGAGACATGTCCTCACCCTGCAGAGGACAAACCATGCTGCAGGAGACATTTCCTCACCATGCAGAGGACAAACCATGCTGCAGGAGACATGTTCTCACCCTACAGAGGATAAACCATGCTGCAGAGACATGTCCTCACCCTGCAGAGGATAAACCGTGCTGCAGAGACATGTCCTCACCCTGCAGAGGACAAACCGTGCTGCAGAGACATGTCCTCACCCTGCAGAGGACAAACCGTGCTGCAGGAGACATGTCCTCATCCTGCACAGAACAATCCGTACTGCAGGAGACATGTCCTCACCCTGCAGAGGATAAACCGTGCTGCAGAGACATGTCCTCACCCTGCAGAGGACAAACCATGCTGCAGGAGACATGTCCTCACCCTGCAGAGGACAAACCATGCTGCAGGAGACATGTCCTCACCCTGCAGAGGACAAACCATGCTGCAGGAGACATGTCCTCACCCTGCAGAAGACAAACCATGCTGCAGGAGACATGTCCTCACCCTGCAGAGGATAAATCATGCTGCAGGAGACATGTCCTCACCCTGCAGAGGATAAACCGTGCTGTAGGAGACATGTCCTCACCCTGCACAGAACAATCCGTACTGCAGGAGACATGTCCTCATCCTGCAGTGGACAATGCGTGCTGCAGGAGACATGTCCTCACCCTGCACAGGACAACCCGTGCTGCAGGAGACATGTCCTCACCCTGCACAGGACAAACCGTGCTGTAGGAGACATGTCCTCACCCTGCAGAGGACAATCCGTGCTGTAGTAGACATGTCCTCACCCTGCAGAGGACAATCCGTGCGGTAGGAGACATGTCCTCACCCTGCAGAGGACAATCCGTGCTGCAGGAGACATGTCCTCACCCTGCAGTAGACAAACCATGCTGCAGGAGACATGTCCTCACCCTGCACAGGACAAACCGTGCTGCAGGAGACATGTCCTCACCATGCACAGGACAAACCTTGCTTTAGGAGACATGTCCTCACCCTGCACAGGACAAACCATGCTGTAGGAGACATGTCCTCACCCTGCAGAGGACAATCCGTACTGTAGGAGACATGTCCTCACCCTGCAGAGGACAATCCGTGCTGCAGGAGACATGTCCTCACCCTGCACAGGACAAACCATGCTGCAGGAGACATGTCCTCACCCTGCAGAGGATAAATCATGCTGCAGGAGACATGTCCTCACCCTGCAGAGGATAAACCGTGCTGTAGGAGACATGTCCTCACCCTGCACAGAACAATCCGTACTGCAGGAGACATGTCCTCATCCTGCAGTGGACAATGCGTGCTGCAGGAGACATGTCCTCACCCTGCACAGGACAACCCGTGCTGCAGGAGACATGTCCTCACCCTGCACAGGACAAACCGTGCTGTAGGAGACATGTCCTCACCCTGCAGAGGACAATCCGTGCTGTAGTAGACATGTCCTCACCCTGCAGAGGACAATCCGTGCGGTAGGAGACATGTCCTCACCCTGCAGAGGACAATCCGTGCTGCAGGAGACATGTCCTCACCCTGCAGAGGACAAACCATGCTGCAGGAGACATGTCCTCACCCTGCACAGGACAAACCGTGCTGCAGGAGACATGTCCTCACCCTGCAGAGGACAAACCTTGCTGTAGGAGACATGTCCTCACCCTGCACAGGACAAACCGTGCTGCAGGAGACATGTCCTCACCCTGCAGAGGACAATCCGTGCTGTAGGAGACATGTCCTCACCCTGCAGAGGACAAACCGTGCTGCAGGAGACATGTCCTCACCCTGCAGAGGACAAACCATGCTGTAGGAGACATGTCCTCACCCTGCACAGGACAAACCATGCTGCAGGAGACATGTCCTCACCCTGCAGAGGACAAACCGTGCTGCAGGAGACATGTCCTCACCCTGCACAGGACAAACCATGCTGTAGGAGACATGTCCTCACCCTGCACAGGACAAACCGTGCTGCAGGAGACATGTCCTCACCCTGCACAGGACAATCCGTGCTGCAGGAGACATGTCCTCACCCTGCACAGGACAAACCATGCTGCAGGAGACATGTCCTCACCCTGCACAGAACAATCCGTACTGCAGGAGACATGTCCTCATCCTGCACAGGACAAACAGTGCTGCAGGAGACATGTCCTCACCCTGCAGAGGACAATCCGTGCTGCAGGAGACATGTCCTCACCCTGCAGAGGACAAACCGTGCTGCAGGAGACATGTCCTCACCCTGCACAGGACAAACCGTGCTGCAGGAGACATGTCCTCACCCTGCACAGGACAAACCGTGCTGCAGGAGACATGTCCTCACCCTGCAGAGGACAATCCGTGCTGCAGGAGACATGTCCTCACCCTGCAGAGGACAATCCGTGCTGCAGGAGACATGTCCTCACCCTGCAGAGGACAATCCGTGCTGCAGGAGACATGTCCTCACCCTGCAGAGGACAAACCGTGCTACAGGAGACATGTCCTCACCCTGCAGAGGACAAACCGTGCTGCAGGAGACATGTCCTCACCCTGCAGAGGACAAACCGTGCTGCAGGAGACATGTCCTCACCCTGCAGAGGACAAACCGTGCTGCAGGAGACATGTCCTCACCCTGCACAGGACAAACCGTGCTGCAGGAGACATGTCCTCACCCTGCAGAGGACAAACCGTGCTGCAGGAGACATGTCCTCACCCTGCAGAGGACAAACCGTGCTGCAGGAGACATGTCCTCACCCTGCACAGGACAAACCGTGCTGCAGGAGACATGTCCTCACCCTGCAGAGGACAAACCGTGCTGCAGGAGACATGTCCTCACCCTGCACAGGACAAACCGTACTGCAGGAGACATGTCCTCACCCTGCACAGGACAAACCGTGCTGCAGGAGACATGTCCTCACCCTGCACAGGACAAACCGTGCTGCAGGAGACATGTCCTCACCCTGCACAGGACAAACCTTGCTGCAGGAGACATGTCCTCACCCTGCACAGAACAATCCGTACTGCAGGAGACATGTCCTCATCCTGCACAGGACAAACCGTGCTGTAGGAGACATGTCCTCACCCTGCAGAGGACAATCCGTGCTGTAGGAGACATGTCCTCACCCTGCAGAGGACAATCCGTGCTGTAGGAGACATGTCCTCACCCTGCAGAGGACAATCCGTGCTGTAGGAGACATGTCCTCACCCTGCAGAGGACAATCCGTGCTGCAGGAGACATGTCCTCACCCTGCAGAGGACAAACCGTGCTGCAGGAGACATGTCCTCACCCTGCAGAGGACAAACCGTGCTGCAGGAGACATGTCCTCACCCTGCAGAGGACAAACCGTGCTGCAGGAGACATGTCCTCACCCTGCAGAGGACAAACCGTGCTGCAGGAGACATGTCCTCACCCTGCAGAGGACAAACCGTGCTGCAGGAGACATGTCCTCACCCTGCAGAGGACAAACCGTGCTGCAGGAGACATGTCCTCACCCTGCACAGGACAAACCGTGCTGCAGGAGACATGTCCTCACCCTGCACAGGACAAACCGTGCTGCAGGAGACATGTCCTCACCCTGCAGAGGACAAACCGTGCTGCAGGAGACATGTCCTCACCCTGCAGAGGACAAACCGTGCTGCAGGAGACATGTCCTCACCCTGCACAGGACAAACCGTGCTGCAGGAGACATGTCCTCACCCTGCACAGGACAAACCGTGCTGCAGGAGACATGTCCTCACCCTGCAGAGGACAAACCGTGCTGCAGGAGACATGTCCTCACCCTGCAGAGGACAAACCGTGCTGTAGGAGACATGTCCTCACCCTGCACAGGACAAACCGTGCTGCAGGAGACATGTCCTCACCCTGCAGAGGACAAACCGTGCTGCAGGAGACATGTCCTCACCCTGCAGAGGACAAACCGTGCTGTAGGAGACATGTCCTCACCCTGCACAGGACAAACCGTGCTGCAGGAGACATGTCCTCACCCTGCAGAGGACAAACCGTGCTGCAGGAGACATGTCCTCACCCTGCAGAGGACAAACCGTGCTGCAGGAGACATGTCCTCACCCTGCACAGGACAAACCATGCTGCAGGAGACATGTCCTCACCCTGCACAGGACAAACCAGGCTGCAGGAGACATGTCCTCACCCTGCACAGGACAAACCAGGCTGCAGGAGACATGTCCTCACCCTGCACAGGACAAACCAGGCTGCAGGAGACATGTCCTCACCCTGCAGAGGACAAACCGTGCTGCAGGAGACATGTCCTCACCCTGCACAGGACAAACCAGGCTGCAGGAGACATGTCCTCACCCTGCACAGGACAAACCAGGCTGCAGGAGACATGTCCTCACCCTGCACAGGACAAACCAGGCTGCAGGAGACATGTCCTCACCCTGCAGAGGACAGCTCACAGGACAGAGACTTTCCTCCACAAAGCCCTGAAGTTTCAGGACTAAAAAGCAGACCTGTTGGGTTTATTATATTATATATTATTTTTATAATATTATTATATTACATTATGTTAGTTCCAAAAACAAGTGTGCACGTTTCTGACAATTAACCTCCATGACTTTAAATTTGCGCATTAAATTAAAACAAAACATAAATTATACACTGCTTCAATAATAACTTTTAGTAAATGTTGGGATTTTTAAAAGCTAAAAGTTCATAAGTGTTGGACTAACATTTAAATTGTGAAGTCACCTTACTGAAAGTTTGAAATCAAACCAGTAAATGATTCACTAAAACCATGCGTGATGACCATTAGCACCACATTACACAATTCAGATGAAACTGGTGGAAGTAAACTGAGGAAAAGGTCAAAGGGAGGTCAGAGGCAGTCTGGTGAAAACTCACATCATCCAGAGTGGAAACGGCTCAAAGAAAGTTGGACTGGACGTGTCCAGCATTTGGACATATTTTATGACTTTTACACACATGAAGTTTCTAAATTAGTTTGAACTGGTTTCTGCTCGGATTATTTAACTGACAGTTGAGGATGTCACACACTGGTTTTACAAACATATATAAATAAAACTCTTCTTACTCCTTTTGGCTTTTAATTTTTCATGAAACTGTGACAGTTTTGTCTCAGAATGTCTCTCCTGCCACAGGACACAAAGTTGTCCCTCCAGTCACATGATTCTCTCTGAAGTCACACTCTGTCGTTTCTTCTTCATGTGACCATGAATTGAAGAATTGAAACATTCAAACAGTTTTCTCACGTTTGCCTCTCATTAAGATGCAGTGAGCGACAGACGCAGGTGAGGTTACCATGGTAACAACAGTAAGCAAACGGCAGCAGATTTAACTTTTATTTAGACCTTGTTTCTTTTTTACATCAAAATGCAGACTTTTTTTCCCCGATCATTGCAAATTTTAGGAGACTCAAGGTTTTTAAGGTTTCTTAAATAAATAAATAAATAAATAAATAAATAAATAAATAAATAAATAAATAAATAAATAAATAAACAAATAAATAAATAAATAAATAAATAAATAAATAAATAAATAAATAAATAAATAAATAAATAAATAAATAAATAAATAAATAAATAAATAAATGGCTACAGAATTGTCGGACTGACTGAGTTTGCTCAGTTTTGTGACAGTTTTCTTCTTCAGGAAAAAACTC
Source organism: Garcialebias charrua (assembly GCA_038048925.1). Classification (NCBI taxonomy): domain Eukaryota; kingdom Metazoa; phylum Chordata; class Actinopteri; order Cyprinodontiformes; family Rivulidae; genus Garcialebias; species Garcialebias charrua. The sequence goes on from JBBPBX010017416.1 coordinate 25,137, forward strand.
AATCCAGATGTTGAGTCAGAACATGGACAGTGACTGATGAAGGGCTGCGCACGTTTTCTCTGCGTGTCCGTGTAAACCTCTCGGCAGCAGCAGCTGACAGTCCAATCAGTGTTCGGGTCCAATCAGCTCCTCCCTGCTCTGCGTGAAGCTACTGGGCAGGTCCGGGGGCCCCGCTGTGCTCCGTGCGCACTTGTGCCAGGAGCCCCTCTGGGAGCGCACGGCGTCGGCGCGTCGGGCCAACTTACAGCCCTGTTGAGTTTTGGAGCATCTTCTCCATCCCCACCCCCCCACCATCCAGCACCCCCGCTCTCCTCGTCCACGCACGATGCGCCTCTGAGCGCCTTGTAGTCCACCAGAGGAAGAACAGGAAGACTCCAGCTTTCCGCGGACCTTTGCTTTTCCACGCAGAGATGATTTTCTCCTCCGCGGGGAAGCGCTGCTTCACCATCGAGTCTCTGGTCGCCAAGGAGAGCCCCCTGATGGCCGAGGAGCCCCTCCGCCCCACGGCTCTGACCTACTCCACCCCGAGCAGCGACGTCTTAATGAACAGCTACCAGCCCCCCCAGGCCCGCTCCCTCTACCCGAGCCCGGAGCTCGTGTTCCCGGAGGCGGTGAGCCACCCGTCCCTCACCGTGGCCCCGCACCAGCTCCAACACCCGCACTTTTTCAACACGCAGCACCGGGACCCGCTCAACTTCTACCCCTGGGTCCTGCGGAACCGATTCTTTGGACACAGATTCCAAGGTAGAGCTGCAGGAAAAGCAGCTGGATGCGTTTTGATTCTGAAAATTATAATCAAAAATCGATCAGAGCAGGAAGTTGGAGAAAAGTTCACAGAATTGATCAGAAAAATCTTCTGGAGGTTTTGGAACAGAGCGCAAAGATGCGTTTAATTTGAAACATGATAAAACAACAACATCAACAAAATATTATTATTATTAATAATAATAATAATAATAATAATAATAATAATAATAATAATAATAATAATAATATAATAATAAAAACAATCACATCAATCAGATTCTTTAGCCCAAATTAACTATATGCGATTGTTTGGGTTCTTTGGCTTTTGACCGTTTTGCTGAGGAAAAAAAAATCTCCGCAGATTAAAAAAAAGACCTTCATGACATTTATTTATTGTTCAAAGGCAGAATAATTAAATTATTTATTTTTAATGAGACTAAACGGAAAATTAATAAGAATCTAATAAGATTCTGTGAAAATAAAAAAACAGATGGATTTGTTTATTTTATTTTTTTAATTCTGAACTGAACAGAAAACTATTGTCCAGTCCAGTGTCTTTTCTTCGATCCCTAAAAAACAAATAAACTCCAATATTTTTCAGCCTTACATCTCACAACTTTAAAACTAAAATTACATAGATTTTTTTATTATTATTCATTCAAAAATGAAACACTGGCGTAGTCTTTCTCAATTAAGATTTAGTGGTAACATTTCTACTCTGCAGGTGATTTTACAGACAACTGAACAAAATGTGCTCTACAAATCAACAATATAATTTCAACATTATGACTTGTTTGTTTAATAGAATAAAAAATATAATTCTTTATTGTCTGTGGTGTATTTTAGTTTGGACTGCCTGAACAACATCCCACCCGTCAGGGACAGCGCACAGCTGCTGAATTATTAAAATAGGACAAAAAGGCAGACATAAAATAAAGGCTTCAAAGGAAAAAAAGCGCCAAATCAAAGAGTTCAACTATTATGAAGTTATCAATGACAAGCTGAGAGTAAAACTGATGTTTAGCTAATGATGAAGAGAAAGAGAGAGACATGAATGAATGACGGGATCATTACAGGCTGCTTCTGTAAAGACTCATTCATTATGGATAGAATAAAGCTTTCTAAGAAGAGGCGGTTAATAAAAGTAAACAAATATTAATAATGAGCGCAGTAAAATGAGACATGTTGAAGGCGCACAGAAAGTTTTGCCGTGGTTTTTCACGTGCGCAGTCACAACCCTTGGGCTCTGCTCAGACATCATTGGAGTGAATGGTTAATTTGAATCTCGCCTTGTTTGGCTGCAGGTAACGACGTGTCCCAGGACAGCCTGCTCCTCCACGGGCCCTTCGCCCGGAAGCCCAAACGCATCCGGACGGCCTTCTCCCCCTCGCAGCTCCTCCGCCTGGAGAGAGCCTTCGAGAAGAACCACTACGTGGTCGGAGCCGAGAGGAAGCAGCTGGCCAGCAGCCTGAGCTTGTCCGAAACGCAGGCGAGTCTTTACTGATCATTTCAAACATCTGGATGTTTGAATCGTTTCACCGTGAACACTTTCAATACCACGAAGACGGGCCGCAGATAAGACGAGCACAAAACACATCAAAACATTATTATTATGCTGGTGAAGATTCTCAGTTATCCAGGACATGATACAATTATTATTATTATTATTATTATTATTATTATTATTATTATTATTATTATTATTATTATTATAAAAAAGCTAAGTCTGGTCCTCTGGACATCTCTAAAACTTTTTTTGTTCTGTTTTTTGAATGTCCAGAGGACTAGACTTAGCTTTTTTAGATTTTCTACCTGGATTATTGAGCATGCATCAGGGTATTATTATTATTACTATTATTATATTGTTATTATTATTATTATTATTATTATTATTATTATTATTATTGTTGTTGTTGTTGTTGTTGTTGTTGTGGTTATTTTTATTATTATTATTATTATTATTATTATTATTATTATTATTAT